>JABCMJ010005708.1:0-10644 GCA_014822125.1 Arbutus unedo
CAATAATGAAGAGAAGATAAATTGCTTTATATTTAACTAATTGAGAAAGGACTCAACTAAAGTTCCTTTTAGGAATTGATTGGATCATTCATTTTACAATGATATTGACATTCCACCCAAATGAAAAATGCATGAATAGAGTTTACTAAGGTTAATTAAGTGATCGAATGATGATTTTATAATGTGAGCTAGTTTAAAAGGGAGACCGCCCTGTATGGTATTTTTTTTTAAATTTTATAAAAGACAAAAGTAATTTAAAAATATATATGTGCTTTGAATTATTTTATTTTTTTAGTTAATTGTTTTAGTTTTTGGATATAACCTTTTTATCTTCTAGATTTTTCTTGTCAAAATGAACTAATAATCTATGAAAATTAAACACAAACTCACGAATATAAAGAAAAATGGGCACAAAAATAATAAAATAATTTATTTAAGCCAAATTGGGCAAACTAATAATATTATACGATAAAAAAAATATCACTACTAGGAAAATGATTATGAAGCAGTGTTTTAAAAATTAGATCATTCTGTTTAGATAAACCAAGTTGAACTGATTAGCAATTTTAGATGGATTGAAGAACAAATCGACTCCACAAACCACTAAAAACTCGGATAAATAGTTCTTGTAGGCTCCAAAAAGTTGAGATGTCTTCTATTGGCAATTCCTATTGACAAATCACAAAAGTACTTGCATTCAATGTACTTATTTTTTGGTCCTATCTATAAGTGTTTACTAGTTTTTCATCCATCCACTTTTAAAAATTATGTTTTGGTAATTTCTTTTAAAAATACCCAAATTTTTCTTAATTTTCAAAATTGCACAATTTAAGCACTCAACTTCTAAAAATGGGATAATTAAATTTCATTACTATATCAGTTCTAAACCCGCAAAACATGTGGATAAATATACCATGGTTTAAGTATAAAAAATATGACAAATTATTATCATTCTAAATTTAATCATGGTACATTTATTGATGACAAATTGTGATGGTAAATTTGCTCTACTTTTTATAACTGATGATAAATTTGCAGGTCTAATGATTAATTTGATATGGTCGATGGTATATTTACAGTTTTTTTCTACATGTGAGTATAAATTTACTCTCTTCTATAATTGTGAAGGTAGATTTGCTAACCAAATGACTTGAATCGCTGCAATTTTTTGGTTCTTTTGCGATGATAAATTTGCAGATCATGGTAAAATTTTGCAACTGTAAAATATTTTATTTTTTTACGATGATAAATTTGCAGATCATGATAAATTCCTGTAAATTCGTCGTATACTGTTCGATCACTAACATCCTAAAATGGATACTACGAATAGGAACAACAATAAAACAGACTTCACTCACCATGTAATCCAAACTATATTCAAAAAATATTCTTTAGGTTTGATGATGAAATCTTCCTCCTAGCAACACTCGGATTCCGATGAACAAGCACATAAAATTGGCGGGTCTACGTGATAATGATGAGGAATATTAAGAACAAAAGATTGACAAGTCTGTGTGATTTTGTGCAAGGATAAACAAAAATTTGGTAATAACTCAAGTTTTTAGTGAATCACTAAAATAAATTTTGTGGAAGTGATTTCACTAAAGTAGATTTCGAGTGTATTAACAGATTTCGGTGAATGTGTTTCAGACTCCGGTGAGTCTCTTTTGGATTTCAGTGCTGAAAATTATTTATCCTATTTGATTTTATATTTTAAGCCTAATTTACTGTTATGATTTTAAATCTACCAAATCAGGAAGTATATGTTTTCACTTAAAAAAGAATAAAAGGATAAACTAACACTTAAAAGTAATAGCAAAAATGTCAAGCCATATAAAAATGGGTTGGAAACATAACTTCAAAAAGTAGATGGGATGAAAACCTATGCTGTCTAGACTAATAGGACCCTGATTTAAATTATTTTTTTTCTTTGAGTTTAGAGAGTTTATATAGGATTTATGGAAATAAATTATTGGTAAATTATGTAATAAGTGATTATGTTTCAGGTTCTCATCAAGAGTTGCATGGAAGAAATTTGAATCAAGATAAATTGATATTTGAATGTTGAATGATCCAATTAAGTTAATCGAGACATTGAATTTGAAGTTGATCAATAGGATACCGTACAAACCATATTGAAACCTCAAGTAGATCAATTGAGAGTCGAGCGGATGTCGGTTGGACTACTCTTGATAAAAATGGATTGACAAAACGATCAATCGAATGCTTGTTGTTGCCTAGTGTGTCTATAAGTATGTGATGTATATATACTCAGAAAACCTAGTTCATGGGCTCTTCAACCTTGGAGTGTGTTATTGAGTGAATCTTAGAAAATCTTTCAGAACTAGGATTGCTCACTTTCATTTTTTTCTCCAAGAATTGTTCTTCTTCAACAAATTTCTTTGTATTATTTTGGTAAATTTCTGAAAGAGACACGAAAAAATTGAGAATCCAAGATGGTGACAATCTTGCACGTGTGCAGTGAACAAGGATTCGACAAGTAGGTCTTAGGTTTATTGGTGAGAATGCACAATTATTAAGTAAGATCTCCTATAACCACATAATATTTTTAGTGCATGATTGCTTCCCATGATTTTTACCTATTTAGGTTTCTTCACTTAATGTTTGGTGTTCTTTACTTTGATTTAGTTACTATTTTGTAATATAATCAATTTATAACTTGCAAATCGAATAAATGAACAAAGTTAGGAATTTCAATACGGGTGTAGTGCATCTCAATACTATCAATATCTGATCACTATGATCTAAATCATTCAGTTTATAGAGTTTATTGAGCTAATCATGTGAGAAATATATAAAATTGATTGAATATCGATGAAAAGTTGAATGAGTAATGTTTATTATTAAAAAATAGATAGTTGGTGTGATTAAGAAAACAAACCATATATACATTTATCTAGATTTTGTGGCATTAATCATCTGATTAACGTGATTTTTTATGCACAAATAAACGTTCGTTATATTTAATAAATCAAACAATTTGAATAATATAATAAAATTTCTATAAAAACTATAACTATCACTTGCATTGGCGTACAAAGGGACCCTAAAAAAGACAACCTGTGGAATATTAGATTTTGATGCCGATGAATTTAGGATAATTTTTTTGTTGTATTATTATTATTGTTTAATTTATTTTTGATTAAAAAGTTGTATTTGTTAAATTTGTGTTTAAATTTTGATAAATTATTAATTTGTATTGAAGATTTTTTTTTGGGGAAAATTTAAAAATATGAATTAATTTTAGAAAAGATAAAAAATACGGAAATAGTAAAAGATATTTATTTGGATTAAATTATTATCGTTTTTTGTGATTTGTTTTATATTTAAATTATCCTCGGGTGAGGACAAACAAAATAATACCAAAAAGTTAACGTAAGCCAAGGTGAAAAAAGTTTTGAGCAAGCCGGAGATGCTCGTAGCTCCAGTTGTCGGTGAGATACCATGCTCTCCTCGGCGAGCAATTTCAAGGGTGTTTTGTTCTTTCGCCCCCCTTCCCCCCCTCTCTCTCTCTCTGGATATATGTGCATGTACATATATATGTATATTCCGCAAAAGGAAGGGAGGTGAGAGCACTGGTTGTTATCTTTCCTCTCACCAGCTGCCATTCAGCAGCTTGAATTTACTGTAGGGCTTTTCAACTATCAACCCCGATTACAAGGTACGAAAATCTCAATGCCCCTGCTCTGTTGATTGTTTGATTTTAGGTTCTTATTGCACGCATTGTTTGCCCTCTACTGTATTGTTCTTCTTCCCCATATGGAGTTCGGAACGCAAAGGAAATGGTTGAGTGAACTGTAACTTCTTTGTTTTGGTTGACCTAAGCCGCACTCTTACTGCTGGGGTGGGGCTCGGCCTCCAAACCGTACGTGAGACGAGTTTCTGCCTCAAACAGCTCGAGCCGAAGACTGGTGTGTTGTCAAAACCTGAAATTTAGGCTTTTGTTGCTCTTAGTATTGCATGCTGTTTTTAATTTTCAATTTGTAGCACATAAATAGTGGAAGCACAGTTGGCTTTGTGGTATATTAGGCAAGGGGATTGATTGCTAGGTTTGCTTTCTTTAAAAATTGTTCCTGAAGTAAAAATCTAATTATGTATTATTTTACCCTTCAAAAATCAAATTAACTATGTATTTTTCCTTTTGCTTTTCTTAGTTTATGGGAAAAAAAATTGCACGGAAATAAAGTCTTACTAAAGATTTTGATCCTATATGTGTGTGCGCGAGTAGGAGAGTGAGAACCATACACAAGATTATTCAAAAAAGTTCTCTCGACGTGTTATTTGAGAGGTTCATGTTAAGTTTGTTGGTTTCTTGGAGATGAACCGTAGAAACATTAAGGGTATTTCAATATGGTAAATTGGTGGTAGAACTTTTATCATTGATGTGTTTGTAGGTCACCTTCTAAGGCACTAACTCATATTCCTTGGTTTGTTCATCCAAATAGAATCTGGTTTACCTTATGGCGACAATCAAATTTTGTTGTGTTTTGCTATTGTTGATATAGTTTTTTGTTCTTTGTGACTGCTTGTTTGGCAGTATTGGGAATATTTTGTGTACGCAGGTATTACTATTAGATGCTTCATGCTTATGTATTTAGTGGTCAATCCCACAACTAATACAAGAGAGTCTGCTAACTGTGGGTATAGAGGATAGGAATTTCACGTACTTGGGTCCTTTGTAAAGTCATAGGTAATGTCAAACTTCTAATTCTATGTCAAAACCAACTTTACCATGTTGCACTGCATTATCAAATCTTTACAATAATGTCAAAAAAAACATCCAAACTTGTTAAACTTTACATAAGAATTAAATTGGAGAACATTATTCATTAAAACTAAATACAAAAATTGATGGCATTTGGATAATTCAAACATGTATTCTCTAATTCTTTGGTTTTCGTTCAAACTCTTCTATTGTGTCAATTTATGAAACTCCAAAACCTTTGGATAATAATACCTACTATGTTCTTTTTATCTAAATCTGGGTGGGTTCAGTTGAATCCTCCCAGGTCCAGTCCATGACACCAAATAGATTCTTGCTGAAGTGCGAATGCAGCAAAATTGGTGCTAAATAAGTTATTGTTGTATTCAGAGATGTGTTTTGCCTTATTAATTGACCATGCTGGATTAACCTTTCATGAGCATATTTTTTAATGCTTCGACACTTTGTCCCTTTTTTTAAATTCTTGCTATGATCAGCATGTTTTATTGGATTTTGGACCCAGTAAATGGACATGCAAAGTTTATGCATGGAAAACCATTCATTGGTCCCAATTTTAAAACTGGGCGGGTTCAGTTAAACCCTATCAAAGTCCACCATGATTCCAACTAGATTCACTATTCCTGAATTACGGATCCAGCAAAAATTGGTGCTAAATGAGTTCTTGGTTTTGCTGAGACAAATATCCAATTTTGTTTTGGGCCTATCTTGATAATCGGGATCGTTCAATTTTAAAATAGAATCCAAAACGCCAATCAGGCAATATATTAATCGGATATTGGTATGTTTCAAAATGCATTTATATGATAAATAGGTTTCAATTAAGTGTTTCAATCTATTTTTTGCAAGATAAATACATTTTAGCAGCATATTTATTGAGATTTGATCAGTGTGATTTTTGACATACTTGATATTCTCGATGAACTTTTTATAACGATCTTGAACCGAATTTAACTGAACTTCCACTCTAAAAGCAGGACTTCTGTTCCTAGAAAATCAATAACAATATTTTTTATGACAAAATACCATGAAGGAAAGTGAGTTCAAATTCCAAAAGGTAACTCCAGTTGTTGGAGGTACTGTACTCTCCTTGGCGAGAAATTAGACAAGAAGGAAGGTGAAGGCACTGGTTGTTCTCTATCCTGTCACCATAGCTTCCATTGAACAACTTGAAACTATTTATAGGGCTTTTCAATTATCAATCCACATTACACTGGAGGAAGGTACAAAAATCTCAAAGCTCTACTGTGTTGATTCCTTGATTTTAGGTTTTTATTGCACATAGTGTTTGCCCTCTATTGTATTGTCCTTGCATGTTTTAGAGTTTTTGGTTACCTGTTGTGAAAATCTGAATTTTAGGCTTTTGTTGCTCTTAGTATTGCATGCTCTTTTTAACATCCAATTCGTGGCACATAAATTGGGTTAAGGGCACAGTTTGGCTTTCTGGTATATTAGTCAAGGGGATTGATTGATTCATTGGTTGGTTTGCTTGTTTAAAATTTGTTCCTCTAGTATCAATCAAATTGACCTTGTATTTTTTCTGTTTTTGTTCTGCTCTGTTATCAATTATGGAAAAATATTCCGCATGAAATCAAGTCTTACTGAAGCTTCAATCCCGATAAAATTTAATTATGGAAAAATGGTCGCATGAAAATCAAGTTTTATTCAATCCTCCATATGTAGTTGTGCGCGCGCGCGTGTTCTTGTGGAGAATGACAACCACAGACAAGACTAGTTCAAGCAATGTTCTCTTTCACTTATTATTTGAGAGGTTCCCATGAAGTTTGTTGGTTTCTTGGAGGTGAACCATGGATACATTGTGTGTTCTACCATGGTAAATTGGTGATAGAATTTGTCTGGTTGAAGTCTTTGTAGGAAACTTCTAAGACTATTGGGGACATTCCTTCGGTTGTTCATCTGGAAAGGTAGAGTCCAGATTACCTTATCGTGGCAATCAATTTTGATCGTGTATATCCACGACTGATATAGTTTATCCTTTTTTGGCAGTATTGGTATATACTGTGTACGTGTATTAGATGCTTGCTTATATATTAGACGTCAATCCCACAACTAGTACCAGGCAGTGTGCTTATGTGTTGATTAACCTTCATGAGAATATTTCTGGATGTTTAGATAGCTTGTCCCTTCTTTATTTCTTTTACTATAATCAGCATGTGTTATTGGATTTTGCACTTAGTAAATGGATATGAAAAGCTCTTTCTTGCAAAACTAACTGGTTGTTGTTCCCAATTTTAAAACTGGCTGATTTTAGTTGAAACCTCTCAAGTCCAATCTACGCCTCAAAATATAGCCTCTCTTGCTGAAGTGTGAATGCAGCAAAAATGGGTGCTAAATGAGTTATTGGTTTTGGTTAGACAAGTAACTGCATGTGTCGTGTCTAATCAATTGAACTAGCAGGATTAAAATTATGGTCCCTACTTGAAATGTATTGTTGGATTTTGGACACAGTAAAGTGACATGCAAAGTTTATAAGTGGAAAACTTAACTGTTTGTTGTTCCCAATTTTAAAGCTGGGTTTGGCTATTTTCCCTTCTTTTCAATAAGGCTATTAACCTGATGTGTACCTTCCTTCCTTCTGAGTGGAAATCCAATCCTGTTTTGTCTTTTTTCAAAGTTGCATAGGTTTGAATTCCTATGTTATAGTTGCATCATTAGTACTGATGGAAACAATATCATGCCTGGTTAAATAGATAGTTGTTTTGGGCACAAATCTGTCTAGTTTATTTATAGGATGCTACAAATGAAGTTAGAGAAAAGTACATCCATCCAGTGCACGAGGTAGAAGTCAAAACACTTACTCTAGGAACCTTTAGACAATGGTGTATTCTCTTAAGCAAACAAAGAAGCAGTAATCAAGGGGGCGTGTGCAAGGGTGCAGGTAGCTATCTGAAATTTAACATGATTCTCAGTGTTCTTTTGGAAATCTAAGAAAGTGTAGAAATTAGTTCTCTCCTCTTTGTTTTAGTACTGGCTGCATTGGCTTCTTTCTTTTCCATCGGTATGTCGTGATATCTTTTACTCTGCATTATGTGTGTTTGAGCGTTTCTATGTGTTTTTGTATATGCATCTGCAGTTACATATTAACAATGATTACGACCTTTTGAAAGGAAAAGTAATTGTAATAACTGATAGAATCAATGGGTTTGATTAGGAAAATATTATGTTTCATGATGTAGCTGTACTATTTCGTACTTATTTTCGTTTCAGCTGTTATTTATAGGTGTTGATGATTTTGCTATGTCAATAACCATTCTCTGGTTGATGTCTCTTTGCACATTTTTTGCTTAGCTTTTCCTCGTCTTATTCATGTAGCTCTGAGAAATATCCTTTTCTTTTCTTTCTTTAGTTCAGTTATCCTGTGAGAACTTGGGAAGCCGCAGATATAGAATTAGGTATAATATACATGGTGAGAAAATCACAGGAAAAGGGTGTTTGGGCACCACATGCACGTGCAAAATCTGTTCTGCGAAGGAAGGGATCTGTTTCCGTGGACAGAAGGTGGAAAAGCCACATGGGTGGAAGTTTTTTTGATGGGACTTCACAAGATTCTACTGGTTTCATTTCCTCGGCTTTTACAGACTGCATTGATGCACTAATATCTTTGAAAGAGGTGAGTGATAATTCAGGGCTTCCTGTGTTTTCAACTCCATCTGAGAATGATAATGCCAGGGGAAGGCAAGAGGACTATGTAGACTTGAAGAAGCAGACACAGACGAAACCCAAAAGGAAAAAATATTGGCCTAAACTCTTGAATGAAGGCAAACCAAAAAAGAGTCCAAAACCTACAACTCCCAAACCACACATTCCAAAGCCTTCTGAGCATGCTACTTCCAAGAAATGTTCAGATGAGAAGAGGAAGGATGTTTGGAAGGATAGTCTCCCTCCTGCCTCCACGAGACCCTCAAAAGATGCACAGGTTGACGGGCAAGAGGTTGATGCAACTTATGTTTCAGAATCAGCCAACCGAGCTCTCAGCTTCAACATGCAAAATCTTGAGAGAGATTATACGGAAGATGCTAGAATCATTATTCATCAATATCGACGACAGGAGGAGAAAGTTGACAGGTCATCATGCGACGCAAAAGCAATTGAACAGTCAAAAGAAGGCGATTTAATGGTTAAAAACTCAACAAGCATGACTTTTGGCTTTACCCCGACTCAGAAGTGGATTCAGTCTATTCAATTGTCTGAGACTGAAAGAGGAGCTGCTAATGACCCTCATGACATAAATGAGACAGGTTGCTGCAACCAAATCTCCTTAAAAGTATACCAGAGGATATTCCGGGCTGATCACTGCCGGAGCAATAGCAGAAAACTTGGACCCAATTTTCCAAGGATGTGGAAGAAAAGAAGGGCGACGAGACAAAAAGCAGCAATGTTAAACAAAGCCATGCATGACACTTTAAAGTTCACGATAGCTGCAGACAATAGCCGGAAGACGTTCAAGAAAGGATGGATGGGGATACAAAAAGCAACTAACCTTGGAACTAGGTGGTCTCTTGAATCTGCAGAACAGGCACAAAGATGGGTCAAACCAAGCAACTTTTCAACAACCATGACTCAAGGACAATTGGCTCTACAAAAACACAAGGCCAATAGCGGGGGTGTAGTGCCGAATTATTTGGGGAGAATGATTTTACCCACTAAATCACAAAGTTGGTCGGCAGCCAATGACTGTGTGCTATCTTTAACCCCACTAGCCACGTCAAAGAAGAGGAGGTCTTCTAATTCCACCCGAAGGCTGGTAGCAAAGAAGCAGTATAAGATGGGGTTCCTTGATAATGTCGTGCCTGATCATAATAAAGTACGAGGATGCCCCGAATATGTCCTTCCCTCTACAGAAAGTAATTACCAAACCATCTTCATGAACTTTCATGTTGGTTCCGATTTATTGCTATTTATAGGTGGATTTGTATTTATGTTGTTTTTTGTAAAGTTGATGCAGGCATGCGGGCTGTGTTTGCTGTACAACTGATAGATGTTGTTAAGGGACTTGAGGGTCTACATATCAGCAATGCAGGTGGTCAACTTGATGTGCAAACTCAAAATGATGCACATGGTAAAGTTGGGCAGCATAAGAGTAGTGATTGTAAAGACCCGAAATTTTGGGCCAATCAATGCTGGAGCAATAGCAGAAAGCTTGGACACAATTTTCCCAGGATTTGGAAGAAAAAGGCATCAATGTTAAACAAATCAATGCATGACACTTTAAAGTCCACGATAGCTGCAGACGATAGCCAGATGATGCACATGGTAAAGTTGGGCAGCACGAGAGTAGTGACTGTAAAGAACCGAATTTTTGGGCAAATCAATGCTGGAGCAATAGCAGAAAGCTCGGACCCAATTTTCCCGGGATTTGGAAGAAAACAAAGATGACCAGACAAAAGCCAACAATATTAAACAAATCAATCCATGACACTTTAAAGTCCACGACAGCTGCAGATAGCCAGAAGACGCCCAAGAAAGGATGGATCGGGATACAAAAAGCAACCAACATTGGAACTAGGTGGTCTCTCGAATCTTCAAAACAAGCACGAAATGATGCACATGGTAAAGTTGGGAAGCGCAAGAGTAGTGATTGTAAAGACCCGAAATTTTGGGCCAATCAATGCCAGACCAATAGCAGAAAATTTGTACGCAATTGTCCCAGGATTTGGAAGAAAACAAAGATGACCAGACGAAAGGCAACAACGTTAAACAAATCAATGCATGGCACTTTAAAGTCCAAGATAACTGCAGACGATAGCCAAAAGACGCCCAAGATAGGATGGATCGGGATACAAAAAACAACTAACATTGGAATTGGGTGGTCTCTTGAATCTGCAAAACAAGCACAAAGATGGGTCAAACCAAGCAACTTTTTGACAACCATGACTCAAGGA
>JABCMJ010005711.1:0-27114 GCA_014822125.1 Arbutus unedo
ATACAATTTACACCTCATGGTTATTATGTATGCTTGTACTCTTAATCGAAAGATAATTAATTGACGTGTACATTTAATGTTGTTGACTTTTGATTCATTATAGAGTGAGACCTTCTGGGCTAATAGTCTCGATGAGTTGGGTCACAATATTGGGCTAATAGTCTCGATGAGTTGAGTCCAATATTAAGTGCATGACAACTATTAATTATTAATGAAATCCACGTCCCTTTATAGGGATTGATGATATCCTCTTGAGGAAGCTTATAAATTTTGATTATATCAAACCCTGCAGGTGGATATTAGTATCCGACATAACGAATAAGTTAAGTGGAAGGTCTCAAGGAATTTTATAGATGTTGATTAAATAAATTGTCAGTAGTTTATTTTTAATCAACGGGTATTTGTAATCTTAACGTAGGGAGATAAATCAGCATTTAATAACATGGAGCTTGAAATATAATTTTGAAATATAGGAGGGAAATGTAATTATAATTTTGTAGTGGTATGAATTATAATTTATATAATTCGGAATTAATCCGGGCTGGACTAGGAATCTCAAACTATATAGGAAGCCTAGCCTATATTTCTCCTTGGGGTCCCTATTATTACCTATATATACACCGCTATGCCTTCTAGGTCAGATACAACTTGATATTCAAAAGATTGAGAGAAGTTCTGTGAAGGCAAAGAGATCACATCTTTGAGCCCACTCTCAGTATGTGATCAAGGTGCAATAGGATTATGGTAGAAGATTTCGAGGTCAGTCGAGCAAAATCATTCTCGCCCTGCTCAAAGTTCGATCAGGATCAAACTGGAAAGATAATCAAGATCAAACCAGACAGATCTCAAAGGTATGAACCCTAATTACGTCTAGTAGGATTTTATATTTTTTTGTAGTATAAATTGTATGCGTTCGTCATTGGGTCGCAAGAATCGATCCCTAATAGTAGTAACCAATGGAGAAAAGAAAAAGGCAGATGAGAGAGAGAGAGAGAGAGAGAGAGAGGTGGTGATGGATGGGTTGTTGAAATTTACCAGAGAACAAAAAAAATAAGAAAATACATATGATGATTTTTGTATGTAGTGAAGTGAACATATATAAAATATCAAATTATGGGAGAACTTATGTCTTTAGTGTAAGGGTATTTTTGGAACTATTGTGTAAAAGGACTTTAGGTTCTAGCATACATTTTAATGGATTAATTGTACTACAAGTCCCTCACTTTGGACTTTTGACTAAGAGTCCCTTTATTTTTTCATAGACGCACTCTAATTGTAAGGACCCGAAAATTTTTGAATTTTTAAGACTAATTATTTGAAATTTATTTACGGGATATGTTTTAATTTATTATTATGTGTTCGGAATTTTAGTTAAGAGACTCGAATCCGAGAACTTGTATTTTGTTACACGCGCGTTGCGATAGGTGGTGTTTTACATGGGAGCCCTTGGGGCTTAAAAATCAGATCTGGGGCTTTAAGGGGGGAGACTATACTTTCATTCTCGATCATCTCACTCTCTCTCTAAGCCTTGCCCCCTTCCTTCCCTCTAAACCACCCATAGATTTTGTCCACCATTTGTGTCCTCCTTCAAAACCTTGCAAGATTACCACCGGTTGAACGGGTATTCAAGACTTGATCGCTCCTCGAAGCTCGGAAGGTAGCATTTGAGGCTCGGAGGATCACCAAAGGTTAGGGTTTCCACCATTTTGCCAAATCTTTTGATTCGAAGTTTGAAGTAGGGATGTTTCACCTCTATTATATGTTTATAACTGGTTTAAATCACGTTTTGATTAGGTATTTTGCGTTATTGGTCAATCTAAATGAACTGCGATCTATTTGGCGATTTTGGAGATCACTAGAGCCGCTCCAGCGACATAACAAATGCTCAAGTCACTGGAGTGACCTATGGAGCGACTTACCAGCAATTTCTTCTAACTTTTGGTGCATCCAGCAACTTTGGGTTTGCTCTAGCGACCTGTCGAGCGACGTTGTCTGATGGTTTATACCTAGTTTTGGAGTTTTGGTCTATTAGTCTAGAGCATTGGTGTATGATTGTAAGTAGGTGATAAATTCATGGTTTCGGGATTCCATTTGATGGTTATGTATGCGAGCCTGATTACCTTGACATGATGACTGTGATATGGAACTTATTGAATTGTACGTAGTTGCCTTGCATGAACACGATGCAATGTCTAGCCTCCGACGAGAGATGTGCTAGTTATGCGAAGTCTAGCCTCTGACGGGAGATATGCTAGTATATTTCGGTATTGTCTAACCACCAAAGGGTGATGTGCTAGTTGGAATATGAACAATTGAATTGATATGAGAAATGTAGGTTGATTAGTAAAATTAACTTCATAGTATTGTATTCTGGAATATGTGATCATAAATTGTAGACTTATGGATTTATTGTCATACACGTGTTATTGTGTATTGTTCATGGAGCATGCCATATCACTGCATATTCATGTAATATTGGCGTAGGCATCTCTACTGGGCTTGTGGCTCATCCTTTTGTTTTTTAGGTAATGCACCGAATGCATGAGATGGATGTGCGTAGATGCATGTTGATGCATGTCTTGAAGAGCTTTAATCATGGGAGTTATACATCATCTTTAGTCCTTCTTTTTGAAAGATGTAAAGTAACTCTTCTTTTGTTAAAACTATGTATTGGAACCTCAATCGTTTTGTAATATTTGAACTTGTTACTTTTCGTTAATCGGGTCGAGAGTGCCCTTCTGATTGTAATACTTTGAAACACGTTATCAAGATTGGGATATGAGAAACTATTTAGGTATATTACTGTTTGTTGAGAGGTTTTCAATATTTAATATGATGTCTAGCTTAGTCTGAAAATGAGGGCGTGACAACTTGGTATCAGAGCATGATTTAGAATATTTTGAGACCGTGGGGAGACTTAGAGTCTCATGGGTTCAAAACTCTGCATTTTCGAAGAGCATGTGTGTGCTTGTGTGCATGACATTCATTTGCATTGCACCTCTCAATGTTTGAGTAATATAGAACTGATGACTCGTGTTGGAAACTTGTGTAAGACATTGGCCTTGTGTTATATGGTTGTTTGACGTTATTAGTGCTTTGTACTTTGTAGCGTTATGCCTCCTAGACATGGTATGAGATTAGGTGGATCTTGAGGCCGAGGCCGTGGTCGCTACCATGAGATACTGTTAGAGGACGTTGTGAGTCAGTAGAGAGAAGTTCCTCGTACGGAGGAGGTGAATGAGAAAGTGAAACAGAACGTTGAACCGTTGATTGTTTCGGGCATGTTTGCGAGGAGTTTGTAGTGGCGCTTGCTGAGGCCAATTTGTTGAATCCAGCCGCCAGGCCCATTGCTAGGAATCGTGCAATCGATGTGATGAGGGAGTTCTGTCGTCTAAATTCACCACAGTTCAGCGGGGAAATGGTGATTTTCTCGTGGCCAATCATTGGCTTTTTGAAATCCGTAAACTATTCAATGCTTTGAGGGTAGTGGAGGATGACCTGAGGGTCAATATTGTAGCATGTTAGTTGACAAGAGAGGCTAACGAATGGTGGAAGTCAATCATTGAGTCAAGGAAGGACGCACAGAGGGCTGCTAGGCAAATAACAAGGATCGACGAACCGGATGTGAAAATGTTGACATGGGTAGACTTTGAGGTTCTCGAATACTTTTCGAAATCCTATCATGAACAACTACATGAGCAGTTTGAGAGGTTGGAATATGGAACTATGACCATGTCAGAATATGCTGCAAGGTTTCAAACCTTATCTTGTTTTGGACTGGAGTTCGTGGCTACGGAAGATCGTAAGTGTCAGCATTTCGAGAGGGGTCTTCACTCTTCAGTTAAGAGGCTCGTGGTGAGCCAGCACAAGATGAGTTTTGCTGACATTGTTGAATGTGCGAGGAGCGTTGAATTGCCCAAGGAGGCTCAGCGAGGTTCCAGAGTTTGGGAGCCAAGGCAATCGAGTGTGATGCCTAATTATTCTTCTTCTTCGGGGAGTTTTGGGAGTCAAGGGCGCAAGCGCTAGAGAGAGCAATTTCAGTCTCAGAGGAGCCATTCCAATCTTAGCCCATCAATTTCATCGGATTCGTGGATCAATACTTCTAGGCCTCCAAGTGTATGCTTTTGATGCAACCAACCGGGTCATGTCCATTCTCAGTGCTCGGTGCCTCCCAAGGTTTGCTATATATGTGGCAAAGGAGATCATATTTCGAGGAATTGTCCTCAAGGGGGAGGAACCTGTAGTGATGTTGGTTCGGTGCAGCAACCGAGACAGGGACAAGGCCAGGGACAACAATCCTATGAGGCTGCATAGCGACAACAACGTCCCATTTTCGTCAGGCCACTTCGGTTAGGGTTCTCAGTCGGAAAATGGGGCTAGTTTTTCGGCACTAATGAACTTTGCTCGACGTGGAGGCAGGTATATACAAGGGCATCGTGTCCTTGCTAGAGGTTACAACATTACTTCTACAGTGGGACCTTCTACTTCTCAAAGTCTAGACACATCGGTTGTAAGGAGTACATTTCTCGTATTCAACTCTTTTGTGAGAGTTCTATTTGATTCTGGAGCATTACATTCATTTATTGCTGCATCATTTTTTTGTGCTTTGGAGATGGAGACTGTTTTGTTAGACCCACCACTACATGTTGAGACACCTATTGGAGGGAGGTCACTACTTGACCGTGTGTGTAGAGATTGTGAGCTTGTTAAACTTGACCGTCATTTTACTTGTGATTTCATTGTTTTGGGTATGATCGGGTTTGATGTTATCTTGGGTTTGGACTAACTGTCTACGCATCATGCTATGATTGATTGTTTTAAATATCGGGTCTGTATTTATTCACCTGATGATGGTTGTTTTGAGTTCTTTGGGAAACGTCGGGAGCCGTTAGAGCCTTATTTGTATGAACCTCGGGAGTGAGATTCTATTTATGCATTGTTGGCTAGTTTGACTCTTGATGAAAATGTGCAAGTGTGTGGTGAGTTGTCGTTAGTGGTACGAGATTTTCTAGATGTGTTTCTGAAAGAGTTACCTAGTTTACCTCTTGAGAGAGAGATAGAGTTTGTGATAGATTTGATTCCAGGTGCCGCACCGATTTCTATGCCTCCGTATCATTTTGCACCGGTTGAATTGAAGGAGTTGAAAATTCATTTACAAGAGTTGCAAGATTTGGATTTTATACGCCCAAGTACGTCACCATGGGGAGCTTCAACCCTATTTATATAGAAGAAGAATGGGTCCTTACGCTTGTGTATCGATTACCGGAAGTTGAATCGTGTGATCGTAAAGAACAAGTGCTTAATGCCAAGAATTGATGACTTGTTTGACCGACTCTGAGGAGCCAAGTGTTTTCCGAAAATTGACTTGAGATCGGGATATCACTAGTTGAGGGTTCGGAGTGAAGACATTTCGAAGACCGCATTTCATACACGCTATGGGCACTACGAGTTTGTCGTGATGCCATTCAGGTTGACCAATGCGCTGGCAACATTTATGGATCTTATGAACTGTATCTTTCGCATGTACGTTGACCAGTTTGTAGTGGCGTTTGTTGACGATATTTTGATTTATTCAAGCACAGAGGAAGACCACCAATCGCACCTTGCCATCGTTCTTTGGCTTTTGAGAGAGCATCGCATTATGCTAAGCTTAACAATTGTGAGTTTTGGCTTTTCGAAGTCAGGTTTTTGGGGCATGTTGTTTTGCAAGGTGGAGTATCTATTGATCCAGGAAAGATAGAATCCGTTATGGATTGGCAACGACCGAAGAATATTTTTGAGATCCGAAACCTTTTGGGTTTGGCTAGGTATTATCGTCATTTTGTGCTTGGCTTCTCTCGTTTGGTGGCACCTACGACTCGATTGACTCGTAAGGGGACGCGTTTCATTTGGGATGATGCTTGTGAGGTAGCATTTGAGGAGTTGAAATGGCATTTGACTAGCGCACCGGTGTTGATTGTGCCCAAGCAAGGAGTGGGTTACTTAGTGTACTGTGATGCATCGAATGAGGGACTTGGGTGTGTGTTGATGCAGACAGGACAGGTTGTGTCCTACGGGTCAAGGCAGTTGAAGATCCATGAACGGAATTATCCCATGCATGACTTAGAGCTTCTTGTGGTTGTGTTTGCATTGAAAATTTGGCAGCATTATCTCTATGGGGTGAAGTTCGAGGTCTTCTCTGATCACAAGAGCTTGGAGTATTTATTCTCTCAAAAGGAGTCAAATTTGAGACAATGCCGTTGGATGGAGCACATTGAGAATTATGACTTTGATTTACAATATCACCCAGGAAAGACGAATGTTGTAGCAGATGCTCTGAGTAGAAAGCCTACTCAATTGGTGAGCTTGGCCATTCGTGAATGGAAAGTGGTGAATGAGTTAGGGGGTTATGCGACATATTTTGAGGAGGCCAGTGATGGAGCAAGGTTATGCAATTTGACCATCCAATCCACCCTATCCACCCTGGTAACAGATGCTCAACAACACGATGAGGAGACGGAACAGTTGCGCTGGAAGTTCTTAAGTGACAATGCACGATGATTTATGCAGATCAAAGCCTTCACTTTCAAGGGAAGTTGTTTGTGCCCATCGCTTGTTGGGAAGAGATTTTATGAGAGTTTTACCATTCTCCTTTAGCCGTTCATCCAGGTGGGACGAAGATGTATCATGATATGCGTCGGCAATTTTGGTGGTTTGGAATGAAACGAGATGTAGTGAGCTTTGTGTCGAGATGTTTGACGTGCCAACAAGTGAAGGCTGAACATCAACGACTCGCAGGGGAGTTGCAACCATTGCCAGTGGCAGAATAAAAGTGGGAGAACGTGATGATAGACTTTGTTACTGGTTTGCCGAGATTGCCGAGAGGGCATGATGCGATATGGGTAGTAGTGGACCGTTTGACCAAGACCGCTCATTACCGATTCAGGTTACCGACTCTGTTGAGAAGCTCAGTCGATTGTATGTATGTGAGATTATTTGATTGCATGAGATTCCCATTTCTGTTGTGTCTGACCGAGACCCGAGATTTACAGCACGATTTTGGCATAGTTTGCAAGCAACACTTGGCAACAACTTATTATTTAGTACCGCGTATCATCCATAGATCAATGGGCAATCCAACCGTATGATTCAGATCCTTGAGGATATGCTTCGGGCATGTGTTTTGGATTTTCAGGGTAGTTAGGAGGATCATTTGCCGCTAGTTGAGTTTGTGTATAATAATAGCTATCAGTTGAGCATTGAGATGACACAATTCGAGGCTTTGTATAGTAGACCGTGTAGATCGCCAGTATGTTGGTCCGAGTTGGGTGAGGCAACACTTGTCGAGCCAGATTTGATTGGGGAGACTACCGAAGGCATGAAGTTGATTTGCAAACAACTTTTGACCGCATAAGAGAAGACTACCAAGTAAGTGAAGATAATTCGCCAATGATTACTTACTGCTCAAAGTCGACAGAAGAGCTATGCTGATCGACGCCGTCGTCCGTTATCATTTGAGGTGGGAGACCATGTGTTTTTGAAAGTATCGCCACGGCGAGTCTTACCGTGATTCGGGCAAAAAGGAAAGTTGTCTCCGAGATTCATCGGGTCATTTGATATTATTGATAGAATCGGGGAGGTTCCTTACCATTTGGCCTTACCACCAAAGTTGTCAAGTGTGCACGACATGTTTCATGTCTCGATGTTAAGGAAGTACAAATCGGATTCTTCTCACGTTTTGGAGTGGTTGGAACTAGAGCTTGAGGCCGATGCATCCTATGAAGAGCAACCGATGCGTATTCTAGATTCCAGAGAGCATGTGTTGAGAGGCAAGACGATACTGTTAGTTCCTGTACTATGGGGCAATCAAGGTAAGGAAGAATCAACTTGGGAACGTAAGGACGAGGTTCGGGATAAATACCCGCATTTATTTACTCTTTGATTACTATACATTGTTATCAGATTGATGGTTTGGGGCATGTTTGCCACTATGTTTATGTGCTTATTGGATGTTATTGAGACATGAGTTATGTGTTTACTTATAGTATGTTCTTGAATTTTTAGATTATGGAACGTGTTATACCTATCAATCTCATAGATATGAGCAAATGGTTTTGATGACTTTATTGTGCGTTGATTGTTATGTACTCATTAAGCATGGCGTATGCATGAGTCGCATTGGTGTGTTTGGTTGATTTTATTTGGATTTATTGAACTTGATTGTTTGGCATCCATTGAGCTGTGTAAGAGTACGGATTGCTTTATGTTCTAGATTGAGATAATTATAGTGTGCTCGTGTCTTGATAGTTGGTATTGTGAGAGGTATCAGTGTCTTATATGATAGCATTAGAATTTGGCAAAGTATTTGTGTCTTACTTGTTGATAGTGTTGAGAGGTGTCGGTGCCAACACTTTCGTTTAATTTTCAGGACAAAATTCCTTTTTAGGAGAGGAGGATGTAAGGACCTGGAAAATTTTGAGTTTTTAAAACTAATTATTTGAAATTTATTTACGGGATATGTTTTGATTTATTATTATGTGTTTCGGAATTTTAGTTAAGAGACCCGAACTTGGGAACTTGTATTTTGTTACGTGCGTGTTGCAATAGGTGGTGTTTTACGTGGGAGCCCTTGGGGGCTTAAAAATCATATTTGGGGCTTTTAGGGGGGAGGCTATACTTTCATTCTAGATCATCTCACTCTCTCTCTAAGCCTTGCCCCCTTCTTTCCCTCTAAATCACCCATAGATGTTGTCCACCATTTGTGTCCTCCTTCAAAACCTTGCAAGATTACCATGTGCTCAACCGGTATTCAAGACTTGATCACGCATTGAAGCTCAAAAGGTAGCATTTGAGGCTCGAAGGATCACCAAAGGCTAGGGTTTCCACCATTTCACCAAATCTTTTGATTCAAAATTTGAGGTAGGGATGTTTCACCTCTATTATATGTTTATAACTAGTATTGGTAGTTTACATCATGTTTTGATTGTGTATTTTGCGTTCTTGGTCGATCTGAACAAACTGCTATCTGTTTGGTGATCCTGGAGATCGCGGGAGTCGCTCCAGCGACATGACATGTACTCAAGTTGCTCTAGCGACTTGTGGAGTGACTTACCAGCGATTTCTTCTGACTTTGGGTTCGCTCCAGAGACCTGTTGGGCGACCTTGTCTGATGGTTTATACCTAGTTTTGGAGTTTTGGTCTTTTATTCTAGAGCATTGGTGTATAGTTGTAAGTAGATGATAAATTCATGGTTTTGGGATTTTGTTTGACGATGATGCATGCGTGTGTTATTACCTTGACGTGATGAATGTGATATGGAAATTATTGAATTGTACGTAGTTGCCTTGCATGAACACGATGCAATGTCTAGCCTCCAATGAGAGATGTGCTAGTTATGCGAAGTCTAGCCTCTGGCGTGATTTATGAGAAATGTGGGTTGATTAGTAAACTTAACTTTGTAGTATTGTATTCTAGAATATGTGATCATAAATCGTAGACTTCACCTTTAGTCCTCCTTTTTGGAAAGATGTAACATAACTCTTCTTTTGTTAAAACTATGTATTGGAACGTAAATCATTTTGTAATATTTGAAGTTGTTGCTTTTGGTTAATCGGGTCGAGAGTGCCCCTTCTGGTTGTAATACCTTGAAACACGTTATCAAGATTGGGATATGGGAAACTATTTAGGTATATTACGGTTTGTTGAGAGGTCTTCAATATTTAATATGATGTCTAGCTTAGTATGAAAATGAGGGCGTGACACTAATGCTACCCTTCATTTGCCTAGCGCCTCTCGGCCAGCAAGATGGACTAAATGCATCTTGCCTAGTCATATAAAGAGTGCGTTGAAGCTCTAAAAAGAAGAATTGCTGACTATTTTTGCGAAGAAGATTGGTTTACCTAGAGTGTTGAAGATGCTCTTACCTCCTTAACTACTAAAATTTATCACTTAACCATCTTTAAACATACAATGCTACAACTTACCACATTTCTTTGACTTGATACATATCTGTCAGTATATACCCAATTCTTGGATTTGCAATTGCTTATTTTGTACCATTCTTGCCAAGTCTTCGAGGATACTTCTAAAGTTATTGTTTTCTTCTTTTATATTCTAACTTTTCTTCGTAATTAATTTCTACATCATTTTCCTCTTATGGGTTGGGAAATTCATCCAAATGAAAAAAAATAGACAATTCTCCATATGCAATAGACATTTATTACAAATATCGTAAAAGGTTAGAGTGAATTCACCTCGTAACGTAAACATCTAAAGAATTTCCTATAAGTGTTGCCATCAGTTGACAATACTATGAGTTACGTTTCTACATCACAAGAGCAATATATTGTGCTAGCAGGATTTTTAGTTTGAAATTTTGAAACTATAAGCTTTTATGTCAAAAAAAAAGAGAGGTGCAAGCGTGCACGCACGCACGCACACATAGAGAGAGATAATTATTTGAGAACGAAGAATGAGAAGAGTTGATAAGAATGATTGAAATCAAAAGCTGCAAATCTAAAGGTTGGGGTTCTAAGTGGAGCTACGCGAAGCCTAGAAAGAAGGAAAGTTGTTATAAACGTAATGAATTGTAATTAATAAAATGAGTGAAAAACTTTAATAGTTTAAAGGGTAAAATTGTTATTGTATCTGTAAAGATCCGAATTTTTAAGTGCAAAAATAAAGGAAATAAAATTTAATTCCAAATTTTCAAAATTTGTAATTTTCATTGCATCATTTTTTTATAATTTATTTTTATGCATGATGTTGTGTGGGTTTTTGTTATTATATGGGTTTATTGATATTGGTTTATATAGTCAACCCAAGCCCAATCCTATTCAACTTAACTTTGGCCCAAAATCTAAACCCATAACCCATTTGGTTGACCTATGACCCATGAGAACACCTTGTTATCTTGGTTACTACCTCACTTGATCAATTTTCCTTCTTCTTCACTCATACACGTTAGAAATATCTGCAGTATATCTCCTCACATAGAGCACATGGTTTCAAAATCTCTATATATCTCCAATCTTCAACTTTGCACATGGAAGGAATCCTTGGAAGTTCTTCTTCTCCAATGGAGCTTCACCCCTTGCTCCCCACTTCTTGTCAAACCACCATTTTTTCCTATTTTGGAGCAAAATCACCCTCATTCCTCAAGAATTCTGCAGTTTTTGGCCAGAAAAATCCTTATTCTCCAATCAAAATTCATATCAAGTGCTTCTTCACACTCAACCCCATGTCTCACCATGTAATTCACACTCCCTTCCTCCTATAAATATGGCTTCTCCACCTTCATTTGGAGCATCACAATTTGAAATTCAAAATTTGCTAAAAGAGTGAGGTAGAATTTAGTTTTTACAGTAGATAGAGAGTGAGAAGAGGACAAGTCCAATTGAAGTCAATTCCTCAATTCAAGCCATTTCTTTTCCAATTCAAACTTTATTTTCACTCCTATAAGGTAATGGAAGTCTTCCCTTACTTCAATTTGTGTCATAGACTATTGATTTCAGCTTCACGAAGCTATAAAAACCAAACCCAGTTTTGTAAATTTTCGTAGAAAATGATAGTCCAATCTGTTGGTCATGTTTTGGACCATCCTGATGAGATGCTTCTTTATATCTACTTTATACTGTAAAATTTTAGTCCAACCGGTTGAACCATTTTATGACCATCTGGAAGGATTTCCTAATTATATAGGAAGCCCAGCCCATACTTCTCCTAGGGGTCCTTATCGTTGTCTATAAGTACATCATTATGCTTTTTAGGTTAGACACAACTTAATACTCGAAATATTGAGACAGGTTCTGTGAAGGCAAGAAGATCACGATTTTGAGCCCATACTCAGTTCGTGATCAATGTGCAATAAGATTACGGTAGAAGATCTCGAGGTCAATTAAGCAAAATTATTCCATCCATGATCAATGTTTGATTAGGATCAAATTGTGAAGATTGTTGAGATCTAACCAGATAGATCTCAAATGTATGAACCCTAATTTTTCTTAGTAGGGTTTCATATTTTTGTTGTTGTATAGTCTTTGTGCGCTCATCACTGGGTCTCAGGAATCAATCCCTAACACTAATGTTCAATCTATGTTTTTCCCAAAGTATAATTAACGTCAATTATCAGAAATTGAGTAGTATAACGGTTATAATCGAAGCATAACCACAGTTTTAAGAAGCTTAACAACAACGAACAACAATAGCTCATCGGCATAACAACACCAATTTACATCATAATGACATAAAGACAGAAATTTGTAGACATCATAACGGTGTAAAAGTGTATACTTGTGCGACTGTAAATGATGGTTAGTTCCATTTAGGTAGCATAACAATTTTGTCAGAAATAAGCTTGATTGGTTAACTGCTCTTGCTCTAAATTAGATGCTTTCTTGTCTCTAATTGGGTTACCAAATTCTAATTATAGTCTAAAATGTTAACTAAGATTATTGGAGTACTTTTGTTCATACATATACCTTAGCATTTTTAAGACACGTCAATAGCATTGTTATAATTCATCTTATCTGAAGAACTTCATGAATTGAATCAATTGAACAAACAACAATTAAACGTAAAACAAGAGGAAGATGAAGAAGAGAACAACTCTTCTCTGAACTGAATTTCTATCCTTTATTATTTTCCTGTTCTGAACAAACCATCAGCACACCTTTATACCCAAAACTATCGTGCACCAAAAAAACAAATGTCATCCACCGACTTAATTGGTAACCGACTTACTTGCCAGCTAACATTTCAAAAGCCACATGTTACAACAAATAGAATAGAAAAGAAAAAGGAAAATACTAAATGGCACTCCACACCATTAAGCACCATGCTCCACATGACCACATGTCTCTGAGATTTCATCAACACTTGGCTGATCTTTAGACAAAGACACTGCCAGCTCATTGTCATCATGATCCAATACACTAACACTCCCCTACAAACTCATGGGTGAAATGGCAACCTTGAGTTTGGACTTGAGAAAAGAAAAACGAGCCCCTGATAAAGCCTTGGTAAAAATATCAGCTAGTTGGAAGGCAGTACTAACATAAGAAATCAGTAACTGCTTACTTAAAACCTTCTCACGAATAAAATGATAGTCCACCTCAATGTGTTTGGTGCGGGCATGAAAAATCAGATTGGCAAACAGAGCAATAGTAGATTGATTATCACACCACAAAGTAGGAGAGCACACAAGGGAAACAGACAACTCCGTTAACAGTTGAGAAATCCAAACAATGTCAGTCGTGGTCTGAGCAAGGGCCCTGTACTCAGCCTTAGTAGAGGACCGAGCAACAGTGTGTTGTTTTTTTGCACACCAAGATACCAAATTGGACCCAAAAAAATAGCATACCTAGTTGTAGACCGACGATCAGTGCTATCCCCGACCCAGTCAACATCAGAATAAGCCTCCAAAACTAAGTCACCAGGCTGGAAAACAAGACCATGATCAATAGTACCCCTAAGATATCGCAGAATTTTCTTAACAGCCAAAAAATGACTAATCTTTGGGGCATGCATGTGTTGACAGGCAACATTGATAGCATAAGCAAGTTCAGGTCTGGTAATGCTAAGATATTGCAAACAGCCCACGAGAGTTCTGTATAAAGTAGGGTTATCAAAACCATAATCAATAGAAATATGGGGAGGTTTAATTGATGAGGGAGTAGAACTGGGGCGACACTTAGGCATACCAGCTTTGATCAGTATTTCATTGGCATATTTCTGCTAAGAAAGAAACAAACCAGAACCAGACTTAATTACCTCAATCCTAAGAAAATAGTGGAGATCACCAAGATCCATCATGACAAATTTGGAACTAAGGAGAGTAATGAGAGTATCAACTTGACTCTGAGAATTACCAGTTACAATGATATCATCCACATATATGAGAACCAAGAGAAGAACAGAATCATGGCTATAGATAAATAGAGAAGAATCAGTCTTGCTGTTAAAAAAACCATTATGTAGAAGAAAGCCTGAAAACGTAGAGTACCAAGCTCTCGAAGCTTGCCTCAAGCCATACAAGGCTTTATTAAGCTTGCACACAAAATTCGGGCAGGTCACATCTTTATACCCAACAGGCTGTCGCATAAAAACATCCTCATCAATTGTGCCATGGAGAAATGCATTGGACACATCTAGTTGGCGTATAGACCAGTGATGATGCAAAGCAAGACTAAGCACAATACGAATAGTGGGTTGTTTCACCACAGGGCTAAACGTTTCTGTGAAATCAATTCCTTCAGTTTGCTGATTTCCATTAGCAACTAAGCGTGCTTTATATCTTGCAATAGAGCCATCAAAATTCGTTTTGATTTTAAAAATCCACTGACAGTTAATAACGTGGCCATGAGGTGGAGGAGGTACTAAAGTCCAGGTCCCTTAATCAATTAAAGCCTGATATTCTTCTTGCATGGCCTGTTTCCATTCAGGGAAACACATAGCTTCCCCAAAGTGTCGAGGTTCAATGGCAGGAAATGAACTGAAACTGGAAAGAGAAACAACAACTAAAGATATAGGATACCTGGGCTTAAAAATGCCAGCTTTGGACCTTGTAACCATAGGATGGGAAGACACAGAAGAAGGAACAAGTTGAGGCACTACAGGAGAAACGTGTTGAGAAAGTATAGGAGATACTGGTTGAGAAACAGGGTCAGGATCTGTGGGAGAAATAGATGGAAAAACTGATGGACCAGGAGAAGAAGAACTAGGATGGACAAGAGGAGATGAAGGAACTAAAGAATCAGGAAATGAAATAGAAGAAGAAACAGCAGGGCATTAAACAACAGTAGTTAAAAAAGAGGGAATAGTGAGCTGAAATTCATCAAATGTGGTGAGGGGCACACGAAAATTGGACACTGAAGAAACTTCAGAGGCAGAACTGTGATGGAGCTGTGTAAGAGAGGGATAGGGAAACGAATCTTCAAGAAATCACACATGCTTGGAAACATAAACCTTTTGAATTTTGGGATCATAGCATCTATAACCTTTTGTGTTATCACAATAACCAAGAAATACACACAACGCTGACCTTGGACTAAGTTTGTTGGAGCTATAAGGTCGCAGCCTAGGAAAACAAGCACATCCAAATGGTTTAAGAAACAAATAATCAGGAGGATGCTTAAAAAGAACACTAAAGGTACTTGAAACTTAATAGAAGAATGAGGCAGCCTGTTTGCTAAGTACACAGTGGTAAGAAGAGCTTCAAGCCAAAAGAAAGTAGGAAGACAAGCTTGAGTTAACAAGGTAATGGTGGTTTCAATAACGTGATGATGCTTCCTTTCCACGACTCCATTCTGTTCAGAAGTATATGGGCAGGTCGTTTGATGAACAATACCAGAGTCAAGATAAATTTGAGTAAGAAAATTGTTCACAAATTTCTTACCATTATCAATGCGAACCTGTTTTACTATGGCTTGGAACTGATTTTGAACATAACTTTTGAACTGAGCAACACACTGCTTGACACTTGATTTATACTGTAATGGAAACAGCCAACAATATTTGCTAAAATCATCAACTATCAACAGGTAGTATCGAAAACCTTGAAAAGAAGGAAAAGGAGCTGGTCCCCATACATCTAAATGCAACAATTCAAAAGGTGACTGAGTACAAGTTGTAGAACTAGTGAAAGGAAGCTTGTGACTCTTGCCAATTTGACAACTACAACAAGTTACATTTATTGGTTTAGAAGCAAGTAGAGAAAATTGCTTGATCAAAGATTGAAACAAAGGCAAGCTAGGATGACCAAGCTTATGATGCCAAGTCGTAGCAGAGGTAGAAAGTAAAGCTGTTGAATGTGCAGTAGCAACGAGTCCTGACTTAGAGCAACTCAGAACTGGATATAGTCCCTTGTGACAAGGACCCTGGAACAAAATTTGATTGGTTGTTTTGTCCTGAACAACATACCCAGAACAATCAAATGTAATACTACAGTTATTATCCTTAGCAAGATGAAAAACTGAGAGGAGATTATGTGTGATATGAGGAGTATGAAGTATAGTGTTTAGCTTGAGATTAGCTAAGGGAGTAGATAGATATCCCTTACCAGTATGATTTACAGAAATTGAAGTTCCATTTCCCACCATTATACCTTCTAGATGAGCAGCAGCTTGTGGTTGAGCAATGTTGGAAATATCATGAGTAACATGGTTGGAAGCTCCACTGTCCAGATACCAATTTGGCTGCTAACCTGACTGACACATCATAGCACTGGAGTCCGTACTACCTTGTGGAAGAATAGGAGGCCAAGGATATGGTATGCCATAAGTTTGTGGAAAAGTAAATGGATTCCAATTTCCACCAAAACCATTTTGAAACTGAGCAGGAGGGTAACTAACTTGTCCTGCTGAAGGAAAGTTACCAGGAGAAGGACAAGTAGTCAAATTTACTTGGCATTGAGGTGGAATTCTAGCTGTTGGATTGTTGTGTCTAGGAGTAAATGAATTCCCTTGATTGGTAAAACCCCAGTTCTGCAGTTGAGACTGACCAACTGGTAATCCTTGCATTCCTTGACTACAAAATTGATTTCCATTTCCAGTCTGATAATTGCCATTTCTCCATTTGGACTGATCAAAAGGGTGATAACTCAGATTCAGTCTGTGATTGCATGTTATGGCAGTGTGGTTGGTTTTACCACAAATTTAACACCCTGCTTTATCACCATAGCCAAATCTATTTCCTCTACCTCTTTGTGGAGAGTAGAAACCTTATGGTACACCATAATAAGGTTGTGGTTGGAACACTAGAGGACCACACTGTACATTGGAAATTGTATTGCTCCCATTTGCATTAGAAGAAGAATCTACAGTAGGTTTAATTTCCTGACGCTGTTCTCCAGTATTTTTGGCAATTGAACAACCAGGAGACACTGTTGCAACAAGTAATGATCCTTTATCAATGTTGATTCCTTCATTTTTCTTGAGTAGATGTCGATCTTCTGCATTCAGTATATTCACTAATTCATCAAATTTAATTGTATCGCCTCTTGTCCTGATAGAAGTTTTTAATTGATCAAATTCTAATGGTAAGCCATGAAGAGTGTAGAAAATAAGGTCATCCTCATTGATCACATAGTTTGCTGCAGATAATCTTTGTGCACATCCTCTGATTGTCTCAATGTATTTTTCCATGGTTGAAACCTTCGAAACATTATATAATTGCTGTTTCAGATCATGTACGTGAGATCTTGTCAAGGTGCTATACTTGTTTTCAAGACTTTTCCACACTTGAAAAGCATGAACTGACTCAAGAACATGAGTTAATGCATACGCTGACAGTGATGTAGTAAGGCAGGACAACAACTGACTATCTATTAAATTCCACATTGAAAATTCTGGATTAGAGACAAGATTACCAGACACATCTTCAATCTGTTCTTCAGGTTGTTCAATGGAACCAGAAATGTACTCAAAATATCCATTTGCTTTTGTAGCATTCTTAACTTGCAACTTCCACAACAAGTAATTTAAGGAATCTAACTTTACTGTAACCAGTGAATTGAAATTAGAAACTAGAAAGATCAAGGATTGAGGCATTGTAATGACATTCACCATTTTTCGATCGAGAAGTATAACACAAACCTTAAGAATTATCTTTCACAGAATTAACTGACCTTTTCGATAACTAGATCACGCGTTTTACCAAGATCTTTCTGACTTTTGTCTTTGTTGCTCTGATACCATGAAGAACTTCATTAATTGAATCAATTGAACAAACAACAATTAAACGTAAAACATGAGGAGGATGAAGAAAAGAACAACTCTTATTTGAAATGAATTTCTATCCTTTATTATTTTCCTGTTCTGAACAAACCACCAGCACACCTTTATACCCAAAACTATCGTGCACCAAAAAAACAAATGTCATCCATCGACTTAATTGGTAACCGACTTACTTGCCAGCTAACATTTCAAAAGCCATGTGTTACAACAAACAGAATAGAAAAGAAAAAGGAAAATACTAAATGGCACTCCACACCATTAAGCACCATGCTCCACATGACCACATGTCTCTGAGATTTCATTAACACTTGGCTGATCTTTAGACAAAGACACTGCCAGCTCATTGATCCAATACACTAACATTATCAAAATAAGTCCATAGATAATTTTCGAGTTAAATAGATGTCTACCACATGTTACACATTAGACAAGATGATAGAAACGATGAGCGATATAAGTTTCAAACAACTATATAGATTTATGTTATGTTGTTAGTATAATTCTTCTAACTCGGAGTTAATTTTAATACGATCTATGGATTATTTAACTATATTATTTTCCTAAATAGTTGTTTGAAATAAAAGAAATTCTATTTTTTTTCTATTTTTCTTATTCTGCCACGTATAATCTATGTTTAAACATATGGTGTTATAGGAATGTCTTATGCTCCAATTAGCTACCAACAACAATAAAATAAGATTTGAACTTTTCTTTCTATTATAAAATATATTCTAAGAAATCAAACCATGACATACATATCCTATTAGCAATAGCATTACCAAATTCAATGATGGGTTCTGTTTGACACCTAAATTGAATAGGCACCTAAATCAAACCAGACCATTTGTCAAGCTATTGTTCCGCCAAAGTTATGGAGTAAGACACAAGAATTCTTATTGAATTCTGACTCCTAATATGAATATTTAAGGACTGATTGAGCAATAAAAATTGAATATTCAAATTAGAATTTTAATTAATATTAATATAGATTGAAGTGTGTGTATATATATATATATATATATATATAACTTAGGTAGGTCCTTGAGCGGATCCCACATTAGCCCCAATACGTTGATCTTTAACTAGAAAAGTAAATGCTTGAGCTTGAGAGGCTTTTGGTCCATTTTAAAAAATCATAAAAGATTGCCTGCATGTTAGCTTTGAAAATTGAGGCCATTATCCTAATTAGAGATCACACGCCACAACCTTCTAGATTTTCGAGCAAAAAATAAAATAAAAATAGAAAACAAAACAAATGGAAAACTCAATAAAGATTGCAATCAATTAATTTCTGGTTTCTTGTTTCAAAATCAATAATTAAACAGACTTAAATCATGCGATTTGAATTGAAATTGCAGGGATTAAAAACAGGAACACATCCCCTAAGGATTGAAGGTAAAATTCTTTATGAGATGCATATGAAACATATCAATACATAAATTAGGAAGACTGTTAGAATATAGTGAATACTATTCAATCTAATGAGGATGGGTTACATAAAAAAAATGAAGAATGTGACCAATTTCTTTTCACACGAAACAATCAGTACATGAATCTAAGGTTGGTAGGCATAGAATCCTACCTCGGATGCATGAAATAAGCAAAGATTGGGAGGTGAAATGAGCCAAACTTCTTCTGACGAAACTCTCTCACACCTCAAGAACTTCAATAAAAAAAAAAACCCTTACAATCTCCTCTTTTTAATGTTCTGATCTATTACGAGATGGTGAAGGAAATACTAAGAATCTAGAAGTTTTTGTAAGAAAATGATTAAATTACTTAAATTCAAGAGTCATGAACACCAAAGGGAAAAAAAACTGACTTTTCGTAATCAATCCAATAAATTTCATTACCAATGCCATCTTGCCATCAAAATTTCCATTAACATCCAGAAAAGAGTTACGGGGATGGAATATGAAGCGATAGAAAAGGGAAATTTCACTATGGTGTAACGCGACCCACACAATTATTATGCACATGTGATTACAATTATTCAAAAAAAAAAAAAAACTAATAACTACACATGAAGTAAAAATTATTTTAAAAAATAAATTTTAAATTTTACTAAAAATTCGAATTATTACAACCTATCCCCGTAAGGCATTTCAATTGCGTTAATTGATTGGTAAATTTCACTTACCTTACTTGAGATTTTTAACAATTATAGAGGCCTCTCTTGAGGTTCTTAAAATTGCACTGACCTCCTCTCTACTTTAGTTGATGATTCTAGATACTCCCCTGCTCATCAGTTAGCCCTTAGCCAGGTAACATCAGCAAAAAATTAAACTAAGTGCCGCTTTTGCCCCTCTCACAAATCTTTTACCCTCATCTCCTATTTCCTTTTCTCTCTCTCATAAAGTATCATATTCAGTTTACTTTTATTTTTATCTTAGTGAACTTTTATAATGATTTTAAGTTGTTGTATATAACATATTTTTATTTAAAAATAAATATTAGTGAGATACAGTAGTCACCATTAAAATACCTAATTTCACTTATGTTTTATATTTGTTTTTCTTTTTTCTCATAGTATCTCGTACACATTTCAACCTAATTGAGCATAACGGAAAATCTGTTTTTTTTTTGTCTCTGTTCTCATTATTTAGATTTTGATTGGACTGGTTTAATGCTAAAAGTTTCATTCCCAAATTCAAGATATATTTTGACTTATTTTTAACATCAGGCAATTAATTATTGCTTGATGGAAAAAAGACATCATGTTGACCTTGACATCATATTTATTTCCCAAAATGTGTCTCCTTCTCCCCAGTGCTTTATGTCTATCATCCCATTTATCTGGATGAGTATGCCCCCTATAAAAAAAATAGAGAGCTTGCTAGGTCAAAATGAGTACTTCTATCGACTTTTTCGAGTTCTACTTGTGGGTCTTTGTGACTGTCTATTTCGTTACCCGACCAATTGACTCCTGCTCCTGCCTGCTATCTCTGCTTCTGTCTTCACGGAATCTCGATATCGATTTCAGTCAATAGGCTCTGGCTCAACTATCTCCACCGGTAAGGCCAATGGACCAACCAACCTGTGTGGTGGAGAACACGTTGTGTTGTAAGCTAAGCTGTTCACCTCGTAGATGGAGGAGATATAGAAAGGGTATCTTGCATGATTCATAAGATTCTATAATGGCACCAGTATATTATTTTTCAATGCCTACCTATTTGTTTCTCAATGCTTTTGTTTTACAAACAAATAAAGTTAGGCCAAAATAAAAAATACATTATAAGCAAGAGAATAAAAATAACAAATAATTTAATAATAAAATTATGTCAAGTCTAGCCCAATATGTCAAAATAATTTCTGTTGAGCTCCGATTTTTTTGTTTGAGGGGTTGGGTTGTAGTTGTATTATGTAAATTATGTTTGGGCAACTTGTCTAGTCTTACAATTGTGGATTTATGGTTAACTTTTACATGGGTGAATTAATATTTCTTTTCTATTTAAAAAAACAAAGCAGGCGATGGGGAGAAGGGTGGAGCTCATTCTGTAATGCTCCATATTTCTACAGTTCGTTATTAATAAAATAAGAATGTTATTGCAGTGGCATAAAATCTTTCACAAGTCATAATGGTTTAACTTTCCAACATTAAATACTTGTAGGCGAAATAACCACCCCAACATTAATTATTTGAAAAATTCATTGTTCAAATTCGATAATTGTTTAAAACCAAACAAAAACAAAAGACATCCTAGGTTCTTGCCAAATAATTGCTACTGACACAACTATGGTCTTGGACTTTCGTCACATCAATATCATGGGTCGACTCCATCTCAACCTGCTCTTTAATACCTTGCGTGAAATGTCAAGAGCAGTGATAGCTTCATGAGTGATAACACTAAGTAGTATAACCAAAGCTCACCCCATAAATTACCGGCACACACAAAAATATCCCTACAGTATCATGCAATGTTATGCATATGCCTTTCCGCGTTAGGTAGATTTCCTTTTATTACCTCTTGTTTTGCTCCCATATAACATGCTCCCGAGCACGACCCTCTCACATGTTATGTTCCTGTGTGTCTTCCTCGCACGGTCAAGACACGACTCAAGGCACTAACACAAACTCACGGGCATTGCACGGCTCACAGAACTAACATGGCTCACAAACATCCACATCCCAGTCCATGCCATTTTATGCAACATTTATTAGTGCTCAATGTTTTTTTCATACATCGCCACTCTCCTTTAACCCTCATTACCACATCAATGATTAATTTTGATTATTCCTCATTATTGCAATAATAAGATTATCTAACGTTATCATGTTAGTAGCTTCCAATTTCATCTCACATGATATGATGATCTAACAACCATATGTCTCATGCAATATATCCAACAACATGCAGTTCCATCAATATTAAAACAGATGTAGGTCACATGCTTTACCCGTGAGTGATAGATCACAAATCAGTCTCATCAATCACTATACATCTGTCACGCCCTCGATTTTTTTAACATAATAAATGTTATAGTGATTTTACTAGAATCCTTACAAGCTCATCGATATACCTAAGTCATGAACACCAAAATATGAGATTTTAAGAAAAATTACATCATTTGAGTCAAAATATCAAATGCTAGTTAACAAATCTTTTGCAAAGTAAAAGTTACAAAATGTAAATAACTCTCCCATGCAATCTTCCAAAAAAATGTCATCTTCACGCACTCTGAGCACTCCACGCCGATACTCGAGCATTGTACCTGAAAGGAATGAACGACTGAGCTACACAGTCTAGTAGGAATATCTACACCCATATGTGACTACGACTTAATCCAATATAAGACATGATCACTAAACGATAACACATGATAGATTTATATAACACACTAGATAAGCGTGGACAACACACTCAACCATTACTAGCTACCAATTCTTTGTCCATTTAACATTTCACCATATCGGGTCATTTCCCATTGACCGTTACATAGTCCCAATACATTAGCCATAACATAACTCATGTGTCCTCAGCGATGGGTAGCTATCCACTGTCAATCCATTCGTCCATATCCACACGTACACTCATGTAATCATTCCTCACGTTCCATACCTCACAATAAAATCACATCTTTCATCCTGTATGAAATCATGAAACCTCACTTTAACAAGTTCAACCCAGCAAACTCTGAATTTGCTTAACAACATATGACACCGATTCTTATTATCTAACGAACCATTCGGTCAATACTCAATGCACCGATGTCACTTCGTTTTCCTTATCGTAGTTTATTAGTCATTCCTATCACTCCACCCGAAGGTGAGTAACCATAACATTGTCACTTTTGATGCTCTTCCGGATGAGACTGGTTCACAAGTTCTCGTCTTTCCTATCATTTTCCCAATATAGATTGGTACATCATCTCATTCCTTGGCACGCTCCCTAAAAAAAGAAGAAGGCAATGATAGACCAAGGACAAACATTTCATGACTTCACAAGTGTTATTCTCAATTCTTTTAATGCACACCACGACTCATGTGCCTCATTAATGTATTCTCATTAAGTGTCAAATGGTCCTACCTGGCATTCTTCCGAATGGAGCCAATCCATATCACTCCTAGCACTCCCGACAAAAGGGGCCTAGTACATTCCTAACATAAACCCGGAGGGGACATAGTACCTTTTTACGTCGCCTTCCTAGCATTTCCAAGAGGAATTCTAGTTCATTATCCACGTATGTCACGTGTCTCAAGAAGATCATCTCATATCGCATCGGTGTCCACACATGTCCACCAATCACTCCACGTCATTTCAATGCCAATACATATCAATGTCTCTTGCGACCGTTTCCATTCATCATAATACTATATTTATAATTTTGCTAATGTCAAACATCATGTGAAGACATCACTTTAAGATTCAACAGGTCTCATGACCCATTCTTGGTCCACATATCTTGTCTTACGTTCGTCATCACTCCTAACCCTTACCCAATAGTGGTTAGATAAGCTATCTCATCTACTAGCACAACTCCCCAAGGAAAGTATAACAATTTCCATACGCACTTCTCCCAATGGAGACTAGCTCGAATGTCATATCGAGCAATTCTCTCAATAGAGGCTAGCTCATAACCGCATCACTCTAATGCCAAGACTTGACGCAAGTCCACATCTATCTCTTACACCTCACATGTACCTCTCACATCTCATAACCTTCCCTTGAACTCTTATTCTTCACATAACTCATATATAATGAGAAGGATAATACATAACTTTCCGCGTTACACCACAAGACATAATCACATTTGCCACACTCCATATCCAAAACAAGGTCAAACTATACATTAGCGTAAACCCAAATCCTTAGAACAAAGGGAAATAGCCTATAAAAAAGATATACAATAGGTTCGATGCCGAAAACAAACAACAAGTAAACAACCAGCGAAATCAAAAGTCCAACCAACCATCCAAGGAATCCCACAATAAAAACCATAGAACCAAATATCCAAATGACACCCAAAATCATGTAATATGGGTCAAAATGAACCGTACACCGTAAATAAAAGTGAGAAACATTCCTATCTCAAGATATGATTCCAAGTCTACTTCAATATTCAAAAAGACACCTCAAAACCATAAATGCTCACCATAAGATCAAGGGATGTGTTCTTCTTAAACCTTCATGAACTCTCAAACAAGACTAAAAAACAAATAAACCATAGAAGATGGACTATATCAAGCAATAGATGCATAATAAAGGTGAAATATCCCTATCTCAAAGTGAAAAATCCAAGACTTGAGTTTCAAGGTGAAACCCTAACTTTAATGGTATAAGAGAGCTCAATCTTGTCTTCTCCAAGTGAAATACTCCACTCCAATAGCAAAATCCCAAGAAATATAGGGAGATACTTGAAGGAATTTGAAAGATCTTGAAGTTAGATCAAGTATTTGTGTGGAGAGGGAGTGAAAAAGGGAGTTTCTTAGAGAGAGAGAGAGTAAAAAAAATCTAATTTGGGGCTTTAGTGTTGTATTCTAAAAAATCTGATTTGTCCCCTTTTAAAAACGCGTTTTTACCCTCCTGACTGGTCACGAAAAAGATGCTTGGAAGCCTGATCGGTCACAGAAGGCTATTGCCTAAAAATTTGCTACCCACTTGATCGGTTACGAAAAAATGGGCCAATAAGCTTGACCGGTCACGGTAGGCTACTAACCAAAATTTTTAAATTTTTATTTTCACGTGACTAGTCACCCAAGCCCTCTCTCAACCTCCTGACCAGTCACCTCCCTTCTTTACTCTTCACCTCTTCAGCATCATTCATCTTTTTTATCATCTCATCTCATCCAAAGCATATCATAATCAATTTTAATCACCGTAAAACATTTCAAACACCAAAAGAAAAACAAAAACTTTTTGAGCCCTTACAACATCTAAGTCGTCAATCAATATCAACGCAATCCTTTGAAATTTACACATATTCATGCATACAATAACGGTTTCAGTTCAAATCTAACAGTGCAAAACATACTCTTCATCAGTCTACACATCAAGCACATTTATGATATTTATACGTGAAAATACGCGTAATGCCCTGAATTTCGAAGACCTTAATTTAAAATAATTTAGCAAAATTCAACTATAATTTCATTACTTAGTCAAAATATGGTTTGATTACATTCATCCAACTTAAAGAAAATTACGTAAAAGTTTGAAAATAAGAGCTTGAAATAAATCTTGGTGAATCATGGGGCTATGACATCCTCCTTGAAAGTACCACCCTTGGTCTCTGGGTAAGCGGGCTCGACAACATCATCTTCGACACCTGGCATGAAAAGCCAGGGCAGAAAAATTGCACCATATGAGCAATTGATGCTTAGCAAATAAAACTTGCCCTTAATCCCAAATTTATGCAATATATCATATGATGCATGATCATGATAATAGTATGTGCAAATAATCCTGCGCTATAAACAGAAAGATAAATTTAGAGTGCGACATAATCATATTAAATGGTAAGTAAAAATATTAAACAAGTAAGTACGGTAAATAAATGAGATTTTGACAATATATCCATAAGTCAAACCCCGTGACTTGTTTTCATATTTCTGATACATGTGTCTAACCAATGTCTATAAGTGTCCTAATCTATTTCAAAAATTCAAAGCTCGGGTCGACACAAGCGTTGCCCATCATCAAAATTCTATTTTCCAAAGTGGTGTCATGATATTCCTGACCAATATGGTCCCGACCCCTACGTTGACCTCGTATTCGACGCTAGTGTACCCAAATATCAGTTCCCATATCCCATGCTCCTACCCATTATGCTTCTAGCATTATGTCTTCCATATGTTGTGCCTTGACTAAGAAAATATCAAACTCCTCCCCTTAAACTACATTTTATTTTTGAAAAAACACGACATGACTTATGAAAATAACTAGCTCACGACATAAATTGGGTTAATATATGGGACGTGACTGACTCGGCTCCAAGACATAGCCCGGTGGTAACAGACGTACTTCTGCTAAAATCCATATCTCGGCTAAAGACATTCTAACATGTCTCCCCAAGGAGTAAGTCAAGACTCAAGTCATCAAATATAAGGGTTTCTCAAAATCTCGATTTTCATTACAATACTCGTGACTTTCCATGACTAGTGTCAAAATCTCGGGTGTCATTTCTACTAGTCTCAAAACGTTCCTCGTTGACTCAATTTAAATTTTGTTCAAATGACTAGACACATGATAGTATAATAATGTGATGGAGATGCAAGTTTTAACAATTAAGCAAGATAAGGTGATAAAATAAGCCATGGACATAGAGGCATAATCACATGATTTCAACTCGTAAAGAAAACTCCTAGCACAATAACCATGGAATAAGATATCAACTCACAATGATAGATGATACCTAAAGTCTCAATACAACAATGTAAGTTTGGTTATAGTTGTAGTAGTCATTACGCAAGAATTGGGACGATGTTAAATTATGCTGAAAATTCTTATTGTCTGAAATTTTTTCTAAGTATAGAAAGAGTTGAATTTTTAAAATTTTTATTTAAGAAATAAAAAGACCCAAAAATGATTCCTTGAATTTCTCTAAGCACAATCGTATACTTATTTGTCTCAAACACATAAGATTAGGGTAAGTTTTGGGCCATAACTATAGGAAGAAAATGTGTAATTTTTCGATTTTGTTCTAAAATTTGGGGGGGGGGGGGGGGGGGGGAACATGTAATCACCGGATAGAACTTCAATTTTCTATAACTTATTTTCATTAAATGGGTAACTTTACTTAAATTTATTTAAAGAAAATAAGTATGCTCTCATAGAACATGTCTTGGCTCAACAAGCCAGAGATAGAAACTAACTATCAAGATTGCACAATAGGGGCACTGTGCTAGGATTTTAGAGGCACCAGTGCAAAGTCAAACCATAGGCAAACTACTGAGATACAAAGA
>JABCMJ010005712.1:0-18059 GCA_014822125.1 Arbutus unedo
TGAAGAAGTGGTGGATTTATTGCTTACTTTCATTATTGGACTAACCCACTCATAAATTGTTGTTCCATGGAGTCATGTTTGCTCTTAGTAGGTAGTTGGTGGTTCAGTCTTCACAAGGTGTACACGCTACCACATCAACCTTGGTAGTTTGGACCTAAGCATAGGGTGATTGCAACATTCAAGAGCTCAAAGTCATGGTTGTAGCTATGTGCTACGGTTGTTAGTCCAACAAAGCTCCGACGATCATCCTATGTGACTAGTCATGGTCCACAAGTTGGAACCAAAAGAGTACACCTTGGAAGCCTTTCTAATGACAAATGCTTTATAGTGCGTTGTCTTCTTGACGATGCAAATTTCAAGTTGGGGGAGGATTTAGTCCATTTTTAGTGTTAATTGAGTCATTTTATTTCCAATTTTTGAAATTTTGTTCCATTTGTCATAAAAGTAGAGTTGTAACTTATGCTTGATAATTTGAATATGTACAAGAGGCATCATGTAATCTATTGCTCATTGATCGTCAAGTCGCTTCACTCGCATAAAAATGAACTATTTGGAACACTTTGAGTTAGATTTGTAATTGAGTGAATTAACCATATATAGTGGAGATTTAATTTGCAAAGCATCCCGTACACTCTATCACTCTTATTTTAATCCATGTCATGCTTACATCATACTTAACATATCGCATCCATCAACATGGAATTCATTGCATATCAAGAAAAGGAAATTATACCATTGTTGCTTGAATAAACCACATATGAGTCCCGTAGTCCTAATTTTGAACCAAGTTCGAGTCAACCAATTCTTGGAAAACACTTAGGAGGCCGGATGTAAGGAGGGATATGGGGATGTTTTGAAGGGTATTGAGAAGAGAAGGGGTCAAAAAGTGAAGAAGTTGGGCAAAAAACAAAAATTTGGCTTAGTAGCCTTCTCTACTTGTAAATAAATAATGCCTATCGGTAGAGACAACACAAACAGAAGCTCTACGGATTTGGGGGAGCTGTAGTGCACTTTCCTGTAGTGCATGTTGTGCGGGTAAAACGATGTAGTTTTAAGGAGAAAGCGGACAAAACTATATCGTTTTGCCCGCACTACGCATGCACTACAGAAAATTGCACTACAGCTCCCCTGAATCCATGCTGGTAGAGGAATATTCCTATCGGTAGAGACATCAGTGCACGAAAGGTCAGTTCCAATCTCTATCGGCAGAGGATGAAGACCTATCGGTAGAGCCCAATTGAAGAAAAAGGTCAGTGGACTTCTCTATCGGTAGAGAAGTCGTCTCTATTGGTAGAGACTGAAAAATTTGAAAAAAAAATCATAAATCGCATAAAACCAATCGACACCCCCTTTCCTTTCACAGCCCGACTTTCACCCTTCCCCCTTCTAAACTGCGAATCTCTCTCCTACCGATACCTCCCAAAAGTTGCAATCCTTCTCGAATTAACCCGATTTCCACCATAAATACCTCTCTAACCCTCACTACCGATAACCTAAAACCCAGATTCGTGTTCACCCTTCATCTCCCAAGTCTGAAATTTTCAGAAATCCTCATCCTCAATCCATGTCCATGGCTAGACAAAAGATTCTGAATGTAAGGTCGGAAGAAGATGCCCCCGAGGCAAGGAGAAGAAGCTGCAGCACGAAGGGAGGAAGTAAGTAGAGGGAAAAGGAAAGCCACAGAATCAATGAGTAAGAAGAAGAAATCAAATGGCGCACAAAAAGTTAAGGAAAAATGGGAGTTATCTATGCCGAGTAGAAAGGCTAGATGCGAATGGATGGTTAACAGAAAGCACATTGGGGAAACGAAAGTGGTATTACAAATCCGTGACAGCGTCTTAAAGTTGTGGTTCGAACCTGCTGAAGGATTTGTGAGACCAATGGCTCAGGCATTTTTTCAGAATATGTTCGTACCGAAAGCCAAGAACTACATTACTTTAATGGTGAGAGGTATACAAGTACTCGTTAATCCAATGATTATAACGTTGTATTTGGGCTGCCCATCATTCGATGAAACCATGTGTACTTTTCCTAAGAATGAAGAAGAAGATATGTATGACTCGTGGTTCTCCATGGATGAGATGTTTGTAAACCTAGGCGAATTTGTAGGGCTATTCCTCGTGGGAAGCCTTAAGGAGGAATACCGCCTAATCAACAAATTCTGCATTTAAGTCTCTACCCTCGAGGGGTTGAGAAAATTTTGAGACGAAAGGAGGTCCAACTTGTTTATGCCTTTTTGCACGATGACATTATGGATATGGGACGGTTTGTATTCAAACAGTTGGTTGAGTCTCGCACGGGAACAATGCTTCGAGCAAATTTTTCCTACCCCGCAATGATAACCCAGCTACGCATCCGAGCCGGAGTTTCAGAAACCACACGTGATGTGTGAACAGAGGGATTGACCCCCATTTCTGGCATAACTGCGGGCACCATCCTTGCAAACTCAAGGACAAACTTCCGCACCTACCACCACACCTCCTATTGCCCCTCTAGTGGGAAACCCGACAAGAGGTTTTTCAAAGAAAAAATGTGGAGGATGATGAAAAAGATTTTCTACTGATAGACCGAAATCAAGAACTCACAAAAAGAGATTTTGAGGTCACGAAGACAAATTATGAGGAGGCAGAAATACGCTATGGACCATGTGGTAGCTCTGACTGGACATCCATATGTGTCGGAGGGTGAGGAGGAGAAGGAAGAAAGTGAATCCGAGGAGAAAATCAGTGAATCTAATGAGGAGGATGTCGGAGAGGATGAGATTGTCCAGTTGGGGGAGTGATTATGGACCATATAACGGGGTGTCAGTATGTAGTACAACAAGTTTAAGTCAATGTTTATTGGATAGTTGACCTAACCACAGATTAGTCAGCACCAATTTTGTGTAATCTATCTTGATTTATGAACCCACAGATATTATATACAATGTCCTAATGAATTCTTGTTACGCTTGAAATTCTACTTTGATCCATGATTGTGAAGTTGCATGGTTTGAGCATCCGACATTTTCATTTTGCAAACATATGTTGCATGATTGCCTACATTATACCTTCTTTGTGATTGCGTTTATTCATTCAATGCATAACCACATCTTTGGTTTGAATATTTGAGGAAGTAGGGATGCAATTTCATGTCATAGAGCGTATACCCCATTGTGAGGGCAAACTGAGAGTATTGGAATCGAGGCTCATTTTGGTTAATAGTACTTAACTACATTTCATGCTCATGTGTTCGCTATGGTTCATGCAAATTGCGTGTGAATGGACATTGACCCATTGTTTTGAATTATACCTGATCCATGGATGAAACTACAAATCAAGCATAGTGTATAATCGCGCTTCCATGGAAAATTTCAATTTTCTTCAGTTTCGGTATGATGCGTTACTAGAGACTAGCAACCTTCAAGTTGGGGGGTGTGTTGAGCATACTAAATTACAGATTAATGTGGCTCAATACATCTACTTTAGCATCTAGGCATATGAATAATTATCGTTCTATTTAATATTGCACGCGTAGATATCAATGACTCATTATAGGTTTTCGAGCGTTAAATGTATGTTGAAAGGCTCTAGTACGAACCAAAGGTCCGGGACCAATTACGGCATTCTTTAAGATCCAAGAGAAGGCTTGGGGAATGATAGAAGAGAATCTGGAATGAAAATTTGAAGAAGTCTAGGAAATTGAGACAGAACACTTCTCTACTGGTAGAGAATCAAATTCTATTGGTAGAGAAGGATAAAACACTGCCATTCAAAGAGGTTCTATCGATAGAGGATCAGTGTCTCTATTGGTAGACAAATGAAACTAGAAGTCTCTATCGGTAGAGGATCAGTCTCTATCGGTAGAGGAATGAAGTCCAAGAAGTCAGAAGACTTCTCTACCGATAAAAAAATCAGTTCTGTCGATAGAGGAATAGAGTCCAAGAAGTCAGAAGACTTCTCTACTGGTAGATGATCAATTCTATCGGTAGAAAAAGGTTCAACCTTTAGTCAGGACACTTCTCTACCAGTAGAAAAGTACTCTCTATCGGTAGAGAATGTTTGACGCGCAATAAATACTGATTTTTAACATTTTTCTTATTATCACCTTTTGGGATACCTTCGTCCACGTCTTTTAAATTGTAAGAGGATGTAAAGGGACCTATTAAGCATGAGTTTTGTCCCCGTTTGACTTATTTTTGTATGTGTATGGGAGAAACAAAAAGATCTCATACACTTAGAGATTTTCTATGCTTTCAACTTAGTTTTTGTTCTTAAGAGCTTCTCTCTCTAGTTGTTGAAGTTCTCCATTTTCTTGAGTATTTTCCTTCAAAGTGTAAGATATTATCTCATTGAGAAGTAAGTTAATCCAAAGTTTAGTTCATTTTGTATTCACTCCATTACTCTATTTCTCCGGCAAGTTGCCCGAACCTTAACTATTAACATTGTGTATTGTATTTTTGCATATTTCTAGTGCTTGTTGATAAGTTCATCCTTACTATGAAACTTTAGTCTTGTCCTTCTTATTCTTTTCATGTTCATCATCTCTTTCACAAGCATAAGTAACTAAACTTTCATAAGCTAGGTTTTCGGATGAAGTTTAACTAAAACTTATTCAATATCTCTTAAACATTTTACAAGTTTATTCCTAAATATATTTAAGTTTTCATTTCTAGAAACAAAAAGGTAGAGTTAAATTTTTGCTTAGTTATCGTTATATTTTTGGTATATCTAATACTTAACCCTATGTCCTTCCTATTTTAAATTACACTTTCTTGAACTTGAATAGATTTGAAAACACATATTTTGAGCTAAAAGACTGATCTTTCATCGAGTATTTTCCGATCTAGAAACCCTAAACCGGAATCTAGGTTGAGTTATAAGAGGAGATATTGTCTAAAGTAGAGGTTGACGTTAAATAGATTCTGAAGACTAAACTTATTTATTTAATCTTGTTTTATTCTCTTGTTTAATTCAATATAATTACTAATCTTCACCAAAATAAACTTTGAGTTTGATGTCCGAAACGTCAAAAAACTAAATTTGCGAAGTCTTTTAATCTAACTATCTTTTCCCATGCATCGATACTTTGGACTCTCCATTATACATTTTTTAAATCTTTGAGGGAAGTTATGTTTTATAAATATTAAATCTTGATTGAGGCCGGCGTCCTAACGACACAGTTTTGCCAGCCGGTCAATCCCATAGAGAAAAAATGTGAAATTTTTAAATGACTTATATAGCTTTACATTGGTTAAGACAAGATTCTGAATACCAGATCAGCTTGAATACCAATTTTTCTATTGGTACAGTACGTATCGGTACCGGTCATGCATCGGGTACCGTATCGGATTTACCACAACTATAAACCATAGAGAGAAAGCCCAAAAAAATTAAATTTTTTTTGCAAGTCTTAAAAAAAAATCTGGTACGGATCGATATAGCCGGTATTAGCCGGTACAGACGTTACCCAGCCGATACAGGCCGGTATTGAGAACGATACGGTACTAGAGGTATTTTGTACCATTTTTATGCAAAAATGGTATGTACCGGCTGGTACGGTATTCATAACCATGGGTTAAGGGTTTGGGTCCCAAGGGGCACCCCATTTTTATGGATGGGGAAGGAGTTAAATAGCATGGGCTTTGGCCCAAACTACCATACGTGCGTGCGCGCCGCCACTATCCGGCTATAACTTTAGAATTTTATTTATTGGATTCCGGTTAACCCGTTTAAACCAACCCGTTCGTTTATGGCCCGCATGACCCAACTGAATTTGACCGTTGGTCTTAACCGTTTCAAGGCCGAACGGTTGTAACCTTTCGGCCGAACCTATGCACCCAACCGAACCGGCTTATCTTTTCGAATCAAACCGGTGCAACTCTTGGGCTAAGTTGCACTTTTTCATTGCCTATGAATTAAAGGCTTCCCACACCATTTCATCATCTAAAAATTCCGTGCACCTATTGCCTTTTGCATTTCATACCATATTGCTGCATTATTTCACTTCGAGAGAGAGATTGCAATATATATTTTTGGTTCGACAGACTTGTAGTTTGCAGTGTTACTACTACAAGGTTGATAGTTATATCTTGGGAGACAAATGCAAATGCATCTCGTAGCAATGGCCTAATTTATCTTAAGGAGATTGTGTCAAACACAAATCTCGATCAGTAAGTATTCGTATTCTACCGACTCATCCACCAATTGGTTAGTTAATAGAATTCATTCGCAAATTAAGTAAATTTCTGTCGTATTATTATTTGTCTTTCTTATTCATAACCGATTATTAATAATCTGCCTAACAGATTCATAGGTGGGTTTCTCACTCCTCCGAAAGTCTACTTGAAATTCACACTTTTTAAATCAATTGAACATTTTTCAAATTTAATGGACTGAGAAATTTGAAAGATAAGCGAATTATTAAAAAATAATAACCACTTTAAAAATCTCCAAAAGTGAACACGTGGCCGAAATCAAAGGAAGGCATATAGTTCTCAAGTACAAGCCATCACAGGTTCGGCCTTTTGCGCTTGTGACCCTATGGTTCTTTTGGGAAAGTTGAACAAACATTCTTGCTCAATTTTTCCCAACAAATATAAATTTGGCCTAATTTTTTTTATATATTATTCAAAAAAAGTATAATTATTAATTTTACATCAAATTTTTATAAATTCGTCTATTTCATCTTGACAAGAAATTTTTAAAAATTGAAATAACATCATTAGATTTTAGAAAGTTTAAAACAAATTAAAATAATTGTTTGTTTTGAATTGTTTTGATTTTTAATGAATATTTTTAAACTTATCATATAAGTGTTTTACATTTAAAATTTTTCTTGTCAAGAAAAACAAATAATTGATAAATAAAAAATACGATACAAAATTTACAAGAAGAATGAAATAGAATAAAAAAGTGGTGAATTAGATTGACCTCCCCTAAGATTTATAACAAATACAATGCCCCCCTTGAAATATCTAAAATTACTCTAACTTTTCTTATTTTTTAAACTATTATGTAGTTATCTCTCTTACGTAAAAATCTGTCAAATGTCATTAGATATGCTATTAAAACTTCAAGTTTGAGAATTTTTTTGACAAAATAAATTGTAATATAATTTTTATCACCTCCAAAATAGCTTATGTTAAATTTTTATAATTTTTCTAAAGTAAAAATTTGAACAAATTTTAAAACTCTGCTTGAATTTTAATTTTAGAAAAATCTAAAAAAATCATCATAAGTTTTTTAGAATGTAATATAAATTATGTTATAGTTTATTTTGTCAAAAAAAATTTCAAACATAAAATTTTAATAGCACAACTAATAATATTTAACTAATTTTAATAATTAAAAAAATAATTATATAATAATTAAAAAAATCAAAATAATTTCCAAAACTTTAGAAAAAATATTGTACTTTTTGCAAATCTATCAATGTAATTCACTCAATAAAAAATAGTAGACATTTTTGTCTCTCTCTCTCGCTCGTCATCTCTATATATAAGTTTCCACTCTCCCCTCAACTCAATCGTTTCCCTCAATCCAAACATCTCTCTCTCTCTCTTTTCATTCTTTTAACACCATCATAGGTCATTGGGTCTATCTCGACTTCTATAACTTGGAGAACTTATTGAGCTTCCCAATGGCTACACCAGACGAAGTCTCAGCTCTCCAACTCATTAGAGAACACCTTCTCGGCGAGTCCTCTCCCGTCGAGAGCTACGTCAAATACTTTAGCGGCACCGCCTCGGTATTCACACCAAACGATTGCTCGACTAGGGTTTATCCAACTTTAACCGAGGGCGCAAGCTCTCAATCTGATTCGTCTTGTTCACAGACGTCTAGCTGCGAATCTATGGGCACCATATCTGAGCACCTGAACTTCAACAGAGTTAAGGATGCCGGAGTCTACAATTATGTGGCGAATTCGTTCAGTTTCGAACAAAATGAAAACCTTTTCTCCCAATTTGAGTCGGAGCCTCAATATATGAACTTGAACAGAATAAACGCCACTGAAATTCCTGATTCAGTCCCGATTCCAATTAATTTCGAGCAAAATCCGAAAAAATTCTGCAATTTTGAGTCGAAGCCTGACCTTGCGACTCCAAAACCGGAGAATAGAAGAAGGACTCAATCGAGTTCTACGTCGAGCTTCAGTGAAAATAAGCCGTCACTGAAGATCGACCTGCCTCCGGTGAGGAAATTCGAGTGGTTGGATTTCAGCGAGCCTAATAACAAGCCTGCAGGCTGTTTGCATAAATCAACGAATAATAGGGAGATGCCGCACTACAGAGGCGTTCGTCAGAGGCCGTGGGGGAAGTTCGCGGCAGAGATCAGAGATCCGAAACGGCGGGGGTCTAGGATATGGCTGGGGACATTCGATACCGCCATCGAAGCCGCCAAGGCCTACGATCGAGCTGCGTTCAAGTTGCGCGGGAGCAAAGCCATTTTGAATTTCCCGCTCGAAGCAGGAAAATTGTACACTTCCGCCACCGCGAAGAGGTGCAGAGAGGTTGAAGAAGGAACGGAGCGACAGCAGGCGAAGAAGGAGAGGTTATTGTGTTGTGAGCAGTCGGTGGTGAGTCTGAGTTGTCCGTTAACGCCGTCAAGTTGGTCAGCTGTGTGGGATCAGAATGCGAATGGTATCTTTAGCTTCCCGCCGTTATCTCCACAGCCATTGTTGGGGTATTGACGGCTCAACCTCATATAAGGAAAACTTTGGATTTCACCTTAAGCTGATGAATAGCGCAGTGCAGTGATCTGAAGGAAAACTATTAATATGAGTAAATACTAAAAAAAAGGAAAACAAAAAGGCAAAAATAAGAAGAAGAGAGAGATGATTTTATGTAGCGTATGCAATTTGATAAAAAGTTCCCAAATCGTGACTACAATTAAGCTGGTGAGAGACAAGAGTGTTCTCGCAAATTTAATTCAATAATTGTATTATTTTGTAGTATCACAGTGTAATAATGATTAGAAGTTTATTATCTGTTCCAAGCTAAAAAGGTTTCCTTCCAAAAAAAAGGTCTCTATCATACCCATTACATAGACTTTTGCTCACTTTTCATAGCATTTTTGGATACGGCAATGCTAGTGCTTTGATGTGTGTCGAGGAAGCAAGATTTTGAGACATTTTTGGGTGCATTCATAAACGTCAGCTAATGGCTTAAATCATCTCATCCACTTCCATAGTCTTTCGGATAACAAAAAATGAAAAAAAAAAATAGAATCTTCCCTAGTCTTTTTGTTAAGTGTGCTTCCCATGCAAATTTCTAGGATTTCATTCTTCATTTTATTTGTAAGTTTTAATTCTTTATCAATCTCAAGCGGGTGGTCCAACAGCGAAAGCAACTTAGGAGTTTGTTTCATTTTAATGTCTAAAGTTTGAAACTTTTCAAGAGTTCCGTTTGTATTATTTTGTAGAATTACAGTGTGGTAAGATTTATGTTTGTTTAATTCTCTTCCTTGGGAATTCAAATCTTACCAACTGATTCTAGTGTAAGGCCCTCAATTGGGGTTGACTTATCCTTATATATCCTAGGTCCATAGCCTAACCCGACCTGAATACTAACAACCTTGGAAGGAAATGATTTTCTACCGTCCAGTCATGTCGATTCTTATCTCACCTTACCTAGACCATACAACGAATGTGGCGTATTAGGTTAGGTACCAATGAACCTTAATTGCTTTCCCTTCCAGCTCAAGGACACCTAAGACATTGATCGTCATTCCTCTTGAATCCGGAGCTACCTTCGCAAACCTCTCCGAAGTCACCCTCAAGCGTCTCCAACTCCTCCTTGTTGGGTCCTTTCAATATATACCTAAACGAGTCGACCCCCAACATCCGACTCACCACGATGGGGCCACCCAAACCATTTAACATTTGTTTTCTTTAACTTAGACATGAACTACTTGTAATGAACACGTGACACCCTATGTTGTTTTGTTCGAGTGTCATTTGAATCGGTGTCCCTAATGTTTAACTATAGGTTTTCCCACAATACGAACATCATGATGGCTATAATTAAGCATATCAACTACAAACCAAGTACTCCAACAAAAATAGCATGACTTTACCCCATCGACTTTACAATAGCATATCACAGTTCCCAATATAGCAACATCATAGTACTAACGAAATATGACGAAATATGGTCAACATTGACAATTTTGCTCTCATGAAATTTCACAGAGATTCATGAACATAGTAATGGATCAACATGTATGCATGTGCTAAGTGTATTGAGGGTTTGGTTCAGTTTCAAAACAATTGAGCTCAGACATCCTACCAAATCGTGCATCAGTATTGTGAGAAAACAAGAAAACTAATCATGGGATGTACGATGACAAGTTAACAAGGTACGGCCATACAGTGCGACCCTCAGTTGTTCATTAGGGTCGATGTGACAGCCCCAGGTTCATCAGTTTGAGATTTTGTCAAAAAAATCCATTAAATCGCGTACTACGCATTCAAATAATTGGAAAGGAAGAAGACTCACGAGATGGAACACATAACAAATGGATTATGTACCTAAAATAAGTGAACGAGACTGGATCACAACAAATTTGGATTCAAGAGATTAGGATCTTGTGAGGATCCGAAAAATTTCTCGTTCTTAAATTGTGTTTGAGATGTTTAATTAATGAGATATATCGTCGGAGGATATGGTTTTGGGCTGGGGTAAGTTAGGACTTGATTCGGGGGCTTAATTTTGTCAAATTATTGAGATGAGGGCATTTTAGTTATTAGGCCAATTTCCATGTTTTTGCTTAAAAATCTGATTGTGTGGAGAAAGAGGGGGGTTTTCAAAGCTCAAACCTCTCTCTCTCTCTCAAAATCCCTCCACCTTCTCTCTACAAATGCTATCAATCCAACCGACGGATTTCGATTTCCTTCAAGATATGGAGTGACCTATGCGTGCTTGACGCATACCCGAAGACGGATCGTCAATTTGGAGTTTGAGGAAGGAGAATCGAAGCTCTGGAGGTCATTCGAAGTTAGGAGATCATCTTCATCGTCAAATCCATCATCTTAACCTTGAGGTAGGGACATAATGCCTTGTATAAGCGTGTGTGAGTGTGTTGAGTGGTGAAATTGCATGATTGTATCGTGTAGGGGTGGAAAAATTAGTTTTGGTTCGTGTTCTTGAGTTTGCTGGAAAACCCAGAAATTCACCCTACCACTCGAACAGCCTCCAACTCGCTCGAGTGGCCTTCACAAATTTGGACACCGCTCGAGCAGTTGTCAAGCAGCCTTTCGGGCAGTCTTTTTCTACTCTCTAAAAATTTTGAACCCGGTAGACTGCTCGAGCGACCTCCCTTGATTTTGACAGATTGTGCTGACCTTTCTAGATGGATTCCCTTATGGTTTTGGGCCATTGTTAGATACTTTTTAGTGACATTTCAAGAGGCAATGCATGTTTAACCCTATGAACACTTGGTAAGGTGAGTTGGGTCGATATCAATGAAGTGGCTTATTACGTAGTTGACAATTGAACGAATGATTTTGCTTGGACGGGTACTAGATTCCATAGAAAATGCTAGGAATTGATTAGATTCCATCGGGAATGCTAGGAATGGACTAGATTTCTTCGGAAATGCCAGGAAGGTACTAGATTCCTTTGGGAATATTAGGAATGCACAAGACTTCATCGGGAACACTAAGAATATACTGGACTCCTTCAAGAATGTTAGGAGAGTACTAGATTCCTTCGGGAATAGTAGGGACATAATGAGACTTTCGAAAACGTATTGGAGGAACATTACAACCTTCCCTGTGTCGGAGTGGGCGCAAACTATCACTTATTATCCAAATTAATCTATCAAACTTTTGAGTAATATGTTTACTTATGTGCCCTTAGAACTTATTGTGACATGTTCATTTACTTGGGCTATATGTCTTAGCTTGATTACTCATTGTCATATTATTATTTGCATCAAATCTTAATATTGGTATCAATGTTCCGACTAAGTTGTGGCTCACCCTTTCTTTGATTTCAGGTACAAATCTCTAGCTGTAGATGGATCAACATGGCATGCTTGATTATGTGCATCTCTCATAGTTTTTACATGACATCTTTTAGTATCGATTTTGGAAAGATGTAATATAACTCTATCTTTTGATCAAACTCAACTCACGATGTAATTCTCCAATTCTGTGGTTCAAAAATGATTAAATGTGGATCGATGGCCTATTTTGGAGAAATGTTTCCTCTATAAATTCGAGTATCGTTAGTCTCTAATTATTTTGGATTATTGCTAAGATTTTGAAGCGTGACAGATCTAAAGAGGGAAGAGCTTCAGCTTAGAGAGAGAAGGAATTCGTGACTTTCTCTCTCTGGGATCTACCAATTTATACTCTGGAATAGTTTTCGAAAATGTGGTGCAAGAAAATGAAGCGGTTCGTCTCCCACTGTTAGTGATGCGTGGCACGATCTATGGAATGATGATTCGTGAGAGCAATCACGTCTGACGCCAACAATTTCCTCGAAATATGGGATGGTACAACCAATACGAGGATGCCATGTGGATCACAATTAACAACGCACGGGCCAGACTGGTTTCAATTCCTCTCATCAAACATGTGCCGAGTAGAGGAGCTGAGGGCCTATTGTAGTAGGCCGACGGATACACAAAAGGTTGGACCATCAGTTCAAATGCACACTCAACCCATGTGCACAAGGATCAAGTTGGTTAGGCCCAAAGATGGATCCACTCACACTAGGTCGTGAGGTTTGACAATCTCGTCTAGCATGCCTCATGCGCTGATGGGCACACGACTCCAGATTGGGCCGAGCATTTTCTGCAGTCAACATGCAGGGCGGGTCTAAAGCTATCAACTCACAATGTTCAATCGTGCCGCTGAGGACACTATGCTTTGCATGGCTAGGGATGACGTGCCCCCACGTTGCGGGCAGTTTGCATGTTGTATTGATAGGATCGAAATTCAACTATTATCCAAACAAATATCATGTTGCTTTGAAAATGATAGGTCATACCATAACATAAAAAACAAATGGTGGCTACGTAGGTCAAGTTTTTGTATATGTTTTTAGGTTTTTGCTGACATTTCTCTACATACAGATTGATACAGATACTTTACGAATGATAATGAAGAAATAATTTCAAAATAGACAAAGAGTGATGAAAGAAAAATATTTTTTGAATATAGAGAATCATGATATGTTCTTCGATCTTTTTGCAAACCATGACCTATGTGGAACAAAATTTATTTTGTTATATTTGTGTATGAGTTTAACTCTATTATTAATTGTTTTTTATGTCATGTTTGAATTTGGATATCCTATCATTTTCACGGCAACATGATATTTGTTTGGATGATAATTGAATTTCGATCCTATTAATAAAATATGCATGTTATTAGTTTGAATAATAACTGAATTAGAATCCTAACATATATTTAATTTTGTTGATAGTACCGCAGGCACAAGTAATATACTAATGTGTGCATATATGTATATATAACTCTTAATCTTGAATGTTTATTTACAAAAACTGCAAGGCATTAAAGACATGAAATCCATGAAATGATACATCAGATGCGCAATCAATAATCCTTCTATGGGTTTGCCAAAATAGATCTCTATTTTTGTGCATCTCTAATCGGATTATTCTCGTTTAATGGCACACGCCGAATTCTAATATTTTAATCCCTTCAATATCTTACTAATTCTGTGCCTCTACTATTTCTCAGCTTGTATTATTTAATGAAAAAATTAAGAATTTCTCAATGATTATAATTTATTTTTTTGTGCATAACACGAAGTTTAATAGAACATATTTGAGAGTACTAAATTATATTACATGAACCTAGTTGGTATTTGAGATACGTACGTTATTTATGTGTGACTAATTTAAAACAATTAACATGTGGATCTTGTAAAACACCTCAGGGTTGGATCCAATAAAAAAGGTTGAACGGCCCCATCCTCTGCCTTTTCATACCTTTTTAATAAGTATTTGTAATTTTCATGCTGAATTCATAATAATAATCCGAACCATGTAACATGTGGATCTTGTAAAACAGAAAATTCAAAAGAAAAGTTTAAATTCTGATCATGCATAAGTAGACGCGGGAGCGGATCATATTTTGTTCAACAATAGAAGAAAATATGATCTTAAACGTAACTTGTGTATTTGATCAAGAAAATATATATAACTCATTCACATATTTGTTTTTGTAGAAACAAATCTTCATTTTAATGTTTATAAAATAATCAACTTGAATAATCCTTTAAGTAGTCCTGAAAAATAATAGATGGAGAGATAGGGTATGAAAGATGGGTGATTGAAAAAAGAAGAAAAGGTTAGCTAGTCAGAGGGTGGGGGAATCAAAATTTAGCTAATAAGTAGCGTGCTTTTAACAAGTCCATATGAAGTTGATATCCGGAAGTAAGGTATCTGAATCCTTTTGAATTCATTAAATTTGGTTTGAAAATGCACTTCTCTTCAGATAACCATATTTGAATGTCCAAACCCAAAAATATACTTCCCCTTTACTCTCTCTACAATTGGTCTGCTCTCACTGACTTATTCCATCTCTCTCTCTCCCGCCCCGCCCCGCCCCGCCCCCCTATGTTTGTATAATTGTGTACGTTTGCTTTTGCATGACTAGGTCGTATTTTCTATCACATACTTTGAAATTTATTTGTAAGACTATACTTTGGTATTTTTCTTCATAATTTAAGAATGAAATTTTATAAGCATTTCAACACTCTTTAATTTTATTAATTACATTATTTCATCGTAGTTTGGTACTTAATTGTGTATCTCCACAGAATGTTCAAATATCAAACATCTTTTGTAATAAACGAATTTTTTCTGTTTTGCTGATAAAAAAAAATCATCTTTTGTAATAAGATTTAGTGTATGTGTCTATATATCACTCAAATTTAGAGAGACAAAAAGAATTTGAAAGGTGTATTGAAGTTTGAAGGATTTGTCTGATCATTTCAAATCTTGCAAAATGTACAATTTTTTGAAATATTTAATGTGTGGTCATTTAGGCAAAGTATTTGGAGATCTATACGCAGTACTCCTATTCATCCCTAACCGCATGCGAAACTCAAAATTAAGCGTATTGGTCTCAAATAAATACTTGTGGCACTAGGGACTTCCGTAGTGTCCCGGGGTAGTAAACCCCTATAGCGCTCCTCAATAGAATACGATAGTCTTATTGGTATGATTTAACCCGTTAAACTAGAATTCAAGTTAATCGAAAAGTTAAAGTCACATGATGAAGTTATCGTTTATGTTTTTTCATAATGAATATTGTCCAATCAAGTCATTAGTGATATTCAATCAATTTATCTTTTTAATGAACAATATACTCAATGAATATCATAACCCTAACGGTTCGGATCATACAAAAGAGATTTCAGTATAACCTATTGATGAGCACCACGAGATTATAGTGCCTTGCAATACTACGGGTATGGGCGAAATCAGTTTGGGGTTCGTTGATTTGTAGGTGTTTACACCTAAAATCCATCCTCCAATAAGAAAAGAATACATGGCAACAATGATGGGAATGCATGCACACGATCGAGATAGCATGGATAGAGCACGAGACAACATTCTTTTGAGGGATTAAGGCAGTTATTGATGGTTATGAGTTCGAATAGGTGGAATGCACTTTGGGTTGCAGTGCACTTTGGGGCCCAAGGACGAGTGCCAAACGAAGAGGAAAAACCTATGAAAAGGGTTACATGCAATGTGGCCAAATAGTCATGATCCAGTCAAAGATCGATGATGGAAAGTTAAAGGACTCAAATTTGAAGTGGAAAAAAGCAAGACAATGATTAGCAAACTATTGCCTATTGAAGGAGGTAAAATTTACTAAAGTCTTTCTTTAATAATTAAATTAAATAAGACTGAGCTCCGCATGGGAATGCTCCTACTCACACGCGTATTGCGGAGATCAATATGTGAGTAGCCAAACTAAAAAAGGCAATTAATAGCATTGAGTTTGATTATATGAGAATGAGGATTCCAAGCCCGATTCAACTTAGAATGAGCAATTTGAGATTGAAAGCTCCAACAGTAAATGATAAGTCTCTTGAGAATCTAGATCAGATTTACCTCATTAGTGGCCAATCAGAAGGCACTTCTGATCCATTTCTAGTGACAAATTAGAAACTGGATAGAACGCAGATTAATTGATGGTAAAGTCTATAAAATTAAGATCCACGACCATGGAGAAAGGTACGCAATGAATCGCTATGACGTACACAGGTTAAAGAGTTCCTTGTGATTCAAGTTCTAATTTATTCATCAGAGTGTCTTTCCTCCACAATGGCGATGGGTTCTTTGAAAGTTTATTGTCTTACAGATCACAAAAATTAAGAGTGAGAAAGAGAGAATCGAGTGCTGCCATAGCTGAGGGGATAATCTTTCTAGTATTCGAATTTTCATCTACCTACAATTGGTGTTGTATGGGAGAAAGATAAAATCTCAAGGTAGCAACACCAAATAACCAGAATACAGAAGGGACGGGAGGGCAAAGAAAAGTTAAACTCTCCGCCGCTGGCCCTAGTAAAGAAGAAGAGTCTACTACGCAATCCCCCTCGTGATGGAAAATGGGACCTAACTCATGATCCACCACGTAAGCTGACTCGTGATCCACCGTGAGGCCTAAGTTGTGATCCACCATTGAATTTGGCACATGAAGTACCATGAGAGACATGGCAAGAAGCGATAGGGGAAGAGACACGGGATCCCATGGAGGAAGGGAGAGGATCTCAAACCCATGCGAGTTCCCGTACCCGAATGGCCGAGGATTCCAATAGAGATCTGAATAGTAGAGAAAGACTACGGAGGGGGGACATTGATGTAAGTGATCTCAAGTACTACCTTTACAAGTCGAAGAAAGAAGTCATGGATTTAAAATGAGCCCGTGATCGCACAAGGAAGAATGTAGAGCTCACGCAGGCGGGCAGGCGTTGCACACCTATCTCTAACTCATGGTTAGTTGTGGCCTAGGATGCACGAAGATGCCGCCAGTTACATGAGAAAATGCGCAAAATGTCAAAGTTCAGACCGCTTACACGTAAGTCATTGAAAAAATTGAGCATAGTCACCAACCCTTAGTTGTTCTCCCAATGGGGACTGGACATTGTCGAATCACTCCTCACTACCCCAGGGGTCTCAAGTTCCTGGTAGTCGGCATAGATTACTTTACCAAGTGGATCAAGGCCAAACCACTAGCTTGAATAAGGAATGTCAACATAAGATGCTTTATTTTGGAATATATCATCACCCGATACGGGATTCTTAGAGCTTTGGTGACAGACACTGGTACTCAATTTGATTTCTGGGTATTCAATAACTACAACATCGGGGGTATTACTCAATGCCAGCCTAGCCACAGGCAACAAGCAAGGAGAGGCTTCCAACAAGACCATACTGAGTGTCTTTGAGAAGCAGTTTGAAAAGGCCATAAGGAAGATGGGTCAAGGAATTACCAAGTGTACTTTGGCCCAATCGAACAACTCCACGGCAACCAACTAGTGAAACTCCCTTCTCCCTCATATACGGAGTTGTGACAGTTATTCCCATGGAGATTGGACTCCCCATGATGAAAACACCAACTTTGACCAAGAAAATAATAACATGGAGAAAGATTTTGACCTATTCGATGGAAGGAGGGAAGACACATTCACCAAATTAGTCGAGTTTCAACAGCAGCTCACCCGATCTTAGAAAAAAGGATAAAACCTCAAAAGTTTACCACTGGAGAGCTATTTCTTAAGAAAACATAACCATTATTTTCCATTATTTTTACAAGAGGTTTGCGTCCATAGGGGACGAACAAAACAAAACAATGCATACATACAAAAGAGCAGAAAAGATAGCTATGAGCGTCGTCGACTTCATCATCAAAGGGGGTGATCCGAGGAGGAGGATTTTCCAATTCTAGGTGAGCCAATATAGCTTTTACAAAGTCCAACTCGTGATTAACATAATCCACTGTGTTGGAGATGTCACGCCCACAAATTTAACATAAATAAAATTTCATATTATAACTGAAATTCTCACAATCGATACCAAAAACTCCAAAAT
>JABCMJ010005714.1:0-29622 GCA_014822125.1 Arbutus unedo
GGAACCCAAGCAATCAGGTAAATCACAAAACAATTGGTTTACACACCGAGCTCTTTTCTCATTAAACCGAAAAGCATCCTTCATTTAACATTTTGTTTGTTTCGTAGGGTAAGTCCTTCAAAGACCCCTGTGAGGCCGCGCATTCCTCGCCCTGCACCTCCTTTTAACTAAATTCCGGAGCCTGAGATCTATCGACGGAAGTCAGTGAATTTCCTGGAGAGAGAGAGAGAGAGAGAGAGAGTATGTTGTGATGGATTTCCCAAACCTTTCTTTCGTTTCAGCGTTTCTGTCAACAATACGGTAAACCCTGCTTCAATTTGAAGTTTTTTGGGAGACGGTCCCGTTGAAGTTTTATCTTAATCCGCCTTTTATCGTTAATGCTATCTATTAACAGTAGTCATGCTAGTTCTAGTTACTGTTTTGATAGATGGGACTTAAATCTTGGTTTGGTACTTCTAATTTACACCATGCAGAATGGTATGACTCTTCCTCCCTAAGGCTATTTTTGGATCTTGAATTGGTGGAGAGAAATGAAAAGGGAGGAGAAAGGTAGGAATGAGTTTATGTAAACTAGAATGGCTTAACCCAGTAGTGTTTTCTTTCCCCTCTATAAATCCAAAATCCAAATACGATCTAGGAAGTAGGAAACAATTATAGGTGTACACTTCAACCATGACCTTGCGGCACTTGACAGACGTCCGCCCGCATACATGATCGTACGATTTTGCGGAGATTTGTGTTTTATCCATCGTTTATGGCTTGAACTAATGGGGTCTCTAATCTCGCTCGCTCTCCTAGCTTGTCTTTTAGTGTCATTGTCAGCCCAACATAGTGCTTTTGCCATCGGTGTTCTTTTCGATCTCTATGCATTTCACTGCCCCACCAGAAATTCCCTCTGCCCCTAAAGTACTTCAGCTTGGTAGTTTTCATCGTATGTCCAGACCTGAGCCCTGAAACTTGCCGGCAGACTTAAAGCTACGCCCTCTATAGCATTAGGTAACCAAGTATGCAATCTTATCTGTGCTACTCCTAGGTTTTGACGACCTCTGAGCAACTTTCGTGTTCTTTGCCCTCGATAATCATGGGACTAAGCATCTTTGTCTTGCTCATGAAAGCTTTGCAACCATTAGGAGTCTAACGTCTAGAGAGTACTTTAAAGTCGATCGTAGTAATGCTTCACTCAATTATTTTTGTTCTTGTCAACTCCGGAAGCACATTATTTTTCGTTCTTTTTTGTTGTGTTGTTTTTGGTAACTCGGGGACGATTCCATACCTTAGGTCGCGAGTTTTCTACCACAGTTATATTGCACAAGTTATTATTTCAATATTTTTTAACCCCAAGATTTGGCCTGTTTTTATGACAGAAGCAGATTAATGGTTCATATATTTCTTACCATTCTTCCTCTCTCTAGCATTCAAACATGAAACCCCTTCTCTCTCTTTCTTCAAATCTAAAAATTCAACTTTTTTACTTTAAATATTTTTAACCCACGGAAAGTTAATCCCCGTTTGTGTTTCTGTGAAAGTTACTCCCCATTTGTCTCTATTTATTTATTTATTTTTATAAATTATTGATTTGTCTTGACCAAAAACAAAAAATACTAGTTTGAGCTTATTTTTTGTGTTTTTTAAACTTTGTTTTAGTTTAGACATCATTTTATATATTTTTAAAATATCTTCTCGAAACGAACTAATAATCATCAAAAAATTAATACGAAATAAAAAAATGAATTTTTTTTCCACACAAGGACAAAAGTTAAAATTGAATAAAGGAAAAAATTCAACAAAGAAGAAAGGTTTCAACAAAAATTAAAATTTTGGGAATTGTATGAATAACAAATAGTTGCATGTAATTTCTGTTGGAGTATTTTTTTTATTTAGAATCTATGTAGCCTGCAATAATTATTAAATTATTGTCTGATTATTTTGTTTTTATTTGAAAAAAATTAATTTTTTGTTTTGTATTAAATTTTTATGTTTGTTAGTTTGTCTCGATTTCAAAAAAAATATATAAAACAATGTCCAAAAACTAAAAATAAATTCAAAAAATAAGCTTAAAATGACGTTTTTTTAGAATTATTTTTGTTTTTAATATTATTTTTAGTTTTTGAATATAATTTTATACTTTTTAGATTTCTTTTGTCGAGACGAATCAAAAAATTATAAAAATGACGCAAAAGTAACAAATATAAAAAAAATTGAATGAAGACAAAAAATAAAGATTGGGGGTAATTTCACTTTACCCCCTTCAATTATGCCTCTTTTTCAAATTATCTCCTTCAACTTCGACGACAACTTACCCCTTTCAACTATGGTTATGTGTCATAGTATCTATTCTGTTACTTTTTTGTCAAACATTTGACGCTGAAAACACACGTAATTGTCGCGTGAGTTCTCAAATTGTCGATTACTTTTTATAATATAGCGATTAGACTAAAATAACCCTAGGGGATAAATATAAATATACATATACATCCCGTTTTTTATATTTACATCTTCTCCAACTCTTCATCACTCTCATTCAGCCCACTATTGAAGCAAGGTTGAAGGTCTACCAATTTGCCTTAGTCCATTTCGAAAAGCAAGATCACGAAGAAGAACTCCTTTTCATCAGGATATAACTCAAATACGAATATTGTACTCTGTGATTGTAGGTTGAAAGCTCCAATTAGGACCTCCATGACTGATGAAAATCCTGGACGAAAATTCTTTGGGTGCTTAAACTATAAGTTTTGTTGTTAAATCGAACTTTAGATTAGTATGTTGTGCCTTCAAAACCGAACACTCTCAGTTAAAGATGTCACATACTCTTTCTTTTGCTGCTTACGCTCCACGATCGGAAGTTAGGAAACCAAGATTGATGGTGCATACATTGTTGATTAGATGTTGCGGATAAGAGGTTTTAGGATTTTGTAGAGAGAGAGAGAGAGCGAACGACATATTTTTGTTTTCAGTAGACTTGCTTATGAGGAGTTTTTTGGGTATTTACCATACATCTCCAAATAACGAAAGGGCACATTGGATATTTTGACCTCTTCCGTTAACATCGTAGGTACTTCTAGAAGATCCAATAGTTAAAAGGGAATAAGTTGTCGTCAAATAAAGTTAAACGGAGTAATTTGAAAAAGAGATATAGTTAGAGGGGATAAAGTGTAATTAACCCTGAAGATTGTAAAGATAGTATAGTAATTTAAAAAAAAGATAAATAAAGATTATATAATAGAAGAATATTTTAGTTACTTTGTATAATAAGGAGAAAAAAAAAGAGTACATGAGGTTAAAATGTACGTGCGAAAATCAATTTCCAAGGCTTTTTTGGGATAGGTCAATAGTATTATATCTAAAACAAGGGAGGGTCTAGTTTGTAATTAAGGTACACAATAACCTTGCTTTTAGTCTTTCTCTCTGCACACTTGGTAAATGCACCGAAGTAACACCCAACAGGGCCCACTTATCAAGTTTTGGGCGGTTGTTATAAAAATCCTTAATGTAATTGGTAATGTCATTTAGATAAATAGAAAGGGATATTAAAAGAGATAAGATATGAATAGAAAGACGAGTAAGATAATTTTATTCATTTAGTGGAGAATGGATATCATATTGAAGGCTCAAGGAAGTAAATAAATATTAAATTTGACAAACCCGTATAGTCATATTTGAAATGATATCACCAATTCTCGTAGGACCAATTTTTATGAAGCTTTTAACCCTGGTTTTATTCCTTTTTTTGCTAGTGGGCGACATGCTTGATCTCTTAAAAATTAACCGAATTGTGTGAACTTTCACTAGAACAAAAATACTTCCGTGTTGCCTAGTTTGCTCTTTTCTTGGTAATTTATCTATTTATATTATATACTAACCACGTGCATGACACACGATACTGTCATTAAAAAATTAAAAATCATAAAAAAATCTACATTAACATTAATATTATTCTACTCTTTTTTGTGCCCGTTTACATAATACTATGAGTAGAAAACTTCTAATAAGTGATCCGTTATTTTGTTAAAATACATATCTCTTATTTTCTTATTAAATTTTGATAATCGAAAACGTTCAATGTTTAAAATATATTTTTAAAGGTACCCACAAGAAATACACTCAAAATATTATCGAAAATAACTTGATCAAAATAATTTTTCATAAACTATTCCTATCAACATTTAGAAAAAAATATTTAGATCAAATCCTTTTTGATATTTTTTTAAACTGATTTATCGTGAATATCCTTAAAAATATATTTTAAACAGATTGAATGGTTGGAATTATTAAAATTTAATTAAAAAATAAAAAATTTATATTTTAACAAAATAAAAAATTCTTCGTAAAAAAGGGGATATGAGTATAGTACATTCGTACTTGGTGAACTATATTCAAATGGGGTAGTTAAATCTTTCTAAACCACAATCTAACATGAAGATTGACAAAAGGAAACCACTTGGGTCCACTTATTAGTTTGATTCCTAATTAGTCTTTGCTTCCGAGTAATTTCCCACGATTGCTTTATAAGAACAGTCTCCATTTTTAGTCAAATTCAATCATTTTTATATTAAATCAATGTTGAACTTTCGTGGTTTTTATACAAAATCAATATATATATATATATATATATATATTTTAGACTAACATCTAAATTTTTTATTTCTGATTAAATTTTAATGACCCGAATCGTTCAATGTGTTTAAAACATATTTTTAAGGGTACCCGCGAGAAATCAGCTCAAAATATTACCGAAAAATGGTTTGATCCAAGCAGTGGTTCATAAAAGAGTTCCTGTTAGTATTTTGAATCACTATTTGGATCAAGTTATTTCAAGTAATATTTTGAGTTGATTTCTCGCGGATACCCTTAAAAATATGTTTTAAACACATTGAACGGGTTGAATCATTAAAATTTAATCAAAAATAAAGAATTTAGATATTAGTCTAATATTGATCTAAAAAAGTGTTGGTCCATGGAACTTACCCCATATATATACACACATATACATGTGTGTGTGTGAATAGATTCTTCTTGGTTAAACTTATCTGGTGAATGATTGCACGAGTGGGGAACAGAGAAGGTTCTGGTGATTCCATTCATGGCGTTCACGATATTGGATTGGATTGGATTAGTTATACTCTGTTTGGGTCCCTGATTTAAAAATCGATTGGATTCAAACCCACGAATAAAAGTTTTGCAAACTCATATCTTAGTCACTTGGCTATACGGTTCCCTAGTAGTAGTTTCATGTCTTTCTATCTTGTCCGGCTTTGCTTCATAAGGTAAGACATTTAAAGACCGTAAACGATCAAGTTGAGTTGAGTTGAGCTACACTTTAGCATAGTCAAGTTTATTTGTTAAGTTGTTAACAACGTCAAATTGGTACTCGAGCTCGATAAAAATTTAACGAGAGTCGAGCTCAAGCTGAATGAACCCAAGTTTGAGTCAAGCTTGTGCTAGTTCACGAACCTTAACGAGGTAAAAGTGTCGTACATTTATGGTTGATGTAAAAATATAGGCTGTAAATAAAATTCACTTCCGGTACGAGGCTCTACTTGGATACAACAATTGAAAGAATGCTCGATTTGGAGCAAACTTTATCCTAAATTATCTCTTTAACATTTACTTATGGGAAAAAAATAACTTATATGTGTACCTAATAAAACACTTCTGAAATAAACAGTGGGTTGAATATCACCTTGCGATTGGTCTGTGAACAATCAAAATAAGATAAAGCCTAAATATAAATTTTATACTCTTTCTTAGTCTCTTTAGTAAGGTGGACGCCACTCGAACTTTCGATCAAATCCCCTAAAAATCGGAAGATAAAGCCTCTTTCTTAGTCCCTTTAGTAAGATAAAGCCTAAATATAAATTTTATACCCTTTCTTAGTCCATTTAGTAAGGTAGACGCCACCCGATCTTTCGATCAAATTCCTTAAAAATTGTACGTGCGGGTCTCCCCACATGTGGCTCATGCCATCCTAGGTGGTACAACATAGAAGTGAAGAATGACCCGACCCAACTACAAAAAAACAGACAAAGTGGTAAGACAATAGTACTAGACATTAAGGATAGAGAAATGAGTTGGTCTCAATGAGAATTTGTATGAAGACCTTCAAATAATATTATCTATTTTAATGAGGGTTGAGTCTAATCAAACCAAATATTATCGGCTTAAGTTTAGTTTATTTATTAAATGAGTTTAAAATAAAAGTTTAAATTAGTTTCATTTTACAAACTAATCAAATTCAAACGAGACATTATCAAACCTAGACTCGAACAATTTACGAGCGACTCGGTACATACGCAGAACCATGACTTCATAATTCTCACGTGCGCATGCCAAAGCCGTAATTTCTTACCCAATCGCAACTGCAAGTGGGCTGGGGAATGATTTTCAAAACGGTGTGCTCTGACCGAATCGTCACGTCCTTCTTCTAGACCACGTTACAACGGTCAACTGATCTTACCCCACCGCCATTTCTTAACCGTCAACCCCTCCGTACAACCACCTCCCTCCACCATTTATATTCATCCACACGTTTCCTATCTCCCATGCATCAATAATCCCCACCTATAAATACCACCAAAATCATCAACAATCCAACAACTCAAGTTCAAGTTCAGATAGATTCAGGTTCGATTCAGTTATTTGAGGTTCGATAGAGTTGATATGTCTATGTCGCGTGGGAACGTGGAGCCGGTGAAGATAACTTTTATCAACACCCAGTACGTGGAAACGGATGCGAATAGCTTCAAATCGGTGGTTCAGAGGCTTACGGGGAAGGATGCGAAGGTTGGGATTGAGCCGAAGAGAGGTGGTGTGGGGGTTAAGTCAAGGGCTGAGACGGGAATTAGTTCAGTTTTGGGAAGAGGAATGTCGTTCAAAGATCTTGATAGGTTCCTGATGGAGCTTCCTCCATTGGATGAGCTTTATCGGCTTTGTTCCGATGGAATTTGATAGTCTCTTGTACATGGGTTTTTCTTCTTCTTCTTCTTCTTACTATCATTTGATTGATGCATTCCTCTTCTGGATTTCACTGGAATCATTATACGTGTATATGAGAATTTTACTACAGTTTATACATATTCATATTTGAATAAACATCTCTCTCTCTCTCTCTCTCTCTCTCTCAATCCTGGCCATGGCTGCCAGAAAAGGTCTAATGAGCTATACCAGATGGGTGACCCTTACTTTCAAACAAACATTCAGGGGGCCCAAATTAACGTTAAATCGTACTTCGATAAGGAGTTTCCGCGCATAATACAGAAACCGTTAATTTGCTCTTAATTATTCGGCAGTAACGTCCTGAACAGTTTTTAAATCGCGTAATACATGTTTGCGAAAGAAGCTATTTGTTAGTGTCACTTAGTTAATATCAATCAGAAAATACTCCGAAACTTAAGTTAGAAAACAAAAATTAAAACGCAAAGTGTTTGCACTTTGAATGACAGCCTACTTTTCTGAAATCCGTATCTCCCTTTCGGATGTTTCTATTTCTAAAATCACCATCAGGATCCGCCCAAGATCCTTTCGGAATTGCTTGCGGATTCTTCTCTAGGACCCCCTTCCATGATACTTTTAAGATTTCATTTGGGATTCTTGCCATAACATTCCATGATCCCTTCTAGATTTTTCAAATGTCTCGTTGGCTCGGATCTCTCTCTGTCCGATACTGTCGACCCAGCCTGATATCCTGTCCTAGGCTTAAGCCTGCGGACAGTTGAGCATCCGGCCCTGCTGGCCTATTTTTTTATCCGGCCCAACCTACCTCAGCACTTATACATACTGTGCTACTGAATTGTCCAGAAACGACCAATATTTCGACCCACTACACTTACGTAGGTTGCACTACAAATTCTGTACTGCATGTTCTTTGCTCTTAGAAGATGGAAACAACTGGGCTCCGCCCAACAGAAGACAATGGTTTTGGACTCTGACCCCAACTAATTAAAACTTGAAACTAGGGTACCCATTAAATGAATAATCCACTCCATTAATATGCATGTTATTTACTCTCTGATTCTATTAATTTCCAGTTCATTCTCCTACCAACCAAACAGAGCCTGGAGAATATACTGACATAAATTTTCACATCTTGAATTATTGGGATTATGACTGACTCTCATTGGTCCTCATCAAAACAAAGACTAGCTCACCAATCTGAGCATGCCAAGTGTCAAGTAATGAAGTTTGGTGTGGACAAAATTAAATAAAAGTGATGGTGAGGGTGATATATCATTAGAATTAGCTGGTTTGAGTAGCTGGAGAGATGATTATGCTTCACAATCACATGCTATGTCTCTCCACATAATAAGAGCTCACCTACTTCTTAAATTTCACATGGAATCCCCATTTCCTATGGTCTAACCTTTCCAGACAAATATATGGTGTACAATATAATGTTGACACTTGACATGTTACGACCCGTTCTTGTTTTGTATAATATTATCCGTTTTGACTGTCCAAACTCTATGGACTTCTCATAGATCACCTATCTCTGAATTACTTCAGAACGAGTACGCTTAGCTGTGAGTTCTATTTAGTTTTGACTTTTCACGGTTTTAAAAGGTCTTGTACAAGATATGATCATGATCTATTATAAATAGCAATGAACTTACATCCATCAAACGATGTGAGACCCTTGATCACTCATCCGAACGTCCACTGAGACTTTTCCTTCAGGACGCTGGGCCTAACAACTGGTAGCATAGCCTAGTTAGGGTGTCACAATTGTCCCCACTTAGGAACACACGTTCTCGTGTGTGTGGTCGAGATTTGTCCCACATTTTCAGTTAGTGCAGGCTCTAATACCATTTCTAATGACCTGTTCTCGTCTTGTATAATATTGTCCACTTTGACCACCCAAACCTTATGGACTCTCTAGTAGGTCACTCATCCTTAGATTGTTCAAGGACAGACACACTTAACTATGAAGTTCTATTTGGTTTTGGCACTCTCACGGCTTTAAAAAGCATTGTAGAGAGAGAGAGAGAGAGAGAGAGAGAGAGAGAGAGAGAGAGACACACACACACACACACACACACACGAGTGATAATGTGAGCTAGCTAATAATGTGACATATCGTTTCACATTGAAAGTTACCCACATTGGATATATAAGGAACTATAATAGCTATTACTAATAACTTAGGCTTTTAAGCATATTGAGCCATGTTGTTAAACATTTTTTTTTTATAACTCAGACTGTCCGGATTAGTTTGTGCGCATCTCGACTAATCTCGAGAGACCACTAGCAGTGTCCACTCGCGGAGGTCGCAATTAAAGTCAGGGCAAAGCTCTATATGGACTGATCTCATAAGAGTTGATAGCTTCTGAGAGATTTCGAACATGAGACCATAGGAAAGAGCAAAACCTAAGTCTCAGGTCTTGATCATTACGCCAACTCCCTTGGTGCATGTTGTTAAACTTCATCAAGTTATTTGATGATCATGGTCAACATTTGGCGCTGTGGATGATATCATAGAAATCTGTCTAAACGATCGAGTGGGTTTAGGAATTTTCTTGTCATCAAGAAAAAAACCCATAAAATAACTTGTGAGGATCCGTGACTGTAAGATAAACATATTGTGACACATCGTTTCACGCAATTAAAAGTCTACATAAATAATCTTGAGTAAATAAAAAAAACTTACCAATAATTTGATGGGCTAATGATAGGGTTACCAATATTACCACTCTATCGAGGTGACCATAAATGGGACCATATCAATTTTGAAACACAAAAGTTTCAACTTGGGGTAGGTTTGGACTTTGAACCATTAATCTTGTTTTTGTTCTTTGTGCATGCATGATTGGATACTATCATCATTGATTTGGGAAGATTAAAATAATTTTGAACCACTGTTTGGATCAAATCCTTTCCGGTAATATTTTAAGCTGATTTCTCTTGGGTACTCTTAAAAACATGTTTTAAACACATTGAACGGTTCGGATCGTTAAAATTTAATCAGGAATGAAGAGTTTAGATATTGGTCTAAAAAAGTGTTAGTCACTTTAGCCTTTCCCTATATATAGATGTGTGTGTGTGTGTGTGTATCAGACTAGATCTAGGGACACATAAACAAACACATAAAAATACACACCATCTCAGCCGTTAAATTCAATAGCTGAGATTAAAAAAAAAACATCTCTCCTCCCTCTAATTATTTACCTATTAACCCTATCTATACTTCTCCACTCTCCACAATTTTTCCCTCACAATCTCCGACAGACCCCGAAGGAGGCCCGTATATTTGGATGCTCTCTCTCTCTCTCTCTCTCTCCATATATGGTCATGGAATATTCTCTGAACCTTTATCTACTATAAGCTGGAAATACAAGTTCATGGATTCCTGAAAAACCTTCGAACGAGTAGATTCATTGAAACCCTTAATGTTAGTCGATTAATAAAAATGCAGCACGCCCGGATCTATAGTTTATTTTGTTGTTTCCTAAATACCCCTTTTTGATGGTAACAAAGAAACTTGGTGATGCAATTGTCTTCTTTGAGATATTCACCGCGTTTTCGAGACCAATTCCCATATTTGAATTCGAGTATGGTCATTGCTTCAGTTACCAAAATCCTTCACACACAGTCAATTAACTTCAAAGGAGAGGTTGGTGTAAGAAACAATTATCAACTTGATGTATGATTTAACCTAATGCAGTGGAAGAAGACCATAAAATCGAGAGCTGGATATTATGAATGTTGCTTATTTTTAACTCAAAGGAGAGGGGTCTCTCGGCGACGGATCTGCTGGAAATTGTGAGAGGAAAATTGTGGAGGAGTGGAGAAGTATAGATAGAGTTAACAAGTAAATAATTAGAGGGAGGAGAGATGTTTTTTTTTTTAATCTCAGCCGTTGAATTTAACGATTGAGATGGTGTGTATTTTTATGTGTCTCCGAATCTGACCCGTGTATATATATATATATATATATATATATATATATATATATATATATGTGAATATATGTACGATTGACCAATGGTAAAAACTGGGAAAATAAATGATTCAATGATTCATAAGCATGTGATTTTGTGACATCATTAGCATTACAAAACAAAACTAAGACAGACAACCATGCCGGGTCAATGGCTGTGAATTGTGAATATTATATAGGGTTAATTATACTGACATCCCCTAAGACTTATAGAAAATTCAATTCCCCCTTTGAAACTTTTGAAATTATTTTGACCTTCCTTATTTTTTAAATTATTATGCAATTACCACTCCTAAGGTTGAGATAAAACAGACTGCAACGTAATTCCTATTGTGTTCAAAATAGGCTATGGTTGAGATTTTTTTAAAGCCAAAATTCAGACAGATTTGTTTGGATTTTGGCTTTAAAAAATTTAAAAAGCTTAACATTGACTATTTCAGACGTGATAGAAATTATGTTGCAATTTAAAAAAATCTTAAATTTAAAGTCTTAATAGTTTAACCAACAATATTTGACTGATTTTAACGACAAAGGAGGTAACTACATAATAGTTTAAAAAGTAAGAGAGGTGAGTAATTTTAAAAATCTCAGGGAGAAATTGTATTTGTTAAAAATCTCAAGAGAGGTCAGTGTAATTCACCCTATTATATATTGTCATTTGTATTTAGAAAAACTGTAATTTGATTAATCAAGCACTAGTCCATGTGCAATAATGAAATATTATGCATTAATAATATGAATTACTACGTTCAATTGCTTGTAAATTCTCTACTTTGTGCTTTCATTTAATTAACAAACAACCAATCAAGACACTGCCCACTTAATTCTTTGGATTGGGAAATTAAAAGTGCAGTTTTTTATATTTAAGTTGTATTTTAGAAAGAAAATTAGTCAGGAGTGTGAATGAAAATGAAGAGAAAATAATACAATCATATCTAATACATCACTTTATCTCTAAAATCAAAGAAAATAGAGAGGAAGTGAACGATTTAAATTACATAAATACTCTGCTCGACAAGTGAAGGATTTAAGTTACAAATATGAGACCTATAACAAGCCAAAAAGTATGTGAATTGCATGGTGCGGTCCATTGCATGGACTATTGTGTACAATTAGTTTCCTTCTTTTACTTTGCCAAGATTTGTTTGGTAGCCCCAGCCCCATTTGTGAAGGATTCGGGGACGCTCTAGCACAATTTTTTGTAGTTGTGATGTTCCGTTTTACATCGAAAATCTATATAGGTGATCCTGAGTATATAAGGAACCATATAAACTACTACTAACAACTTGGACTTGAGCATTTTGGGCCACGTGATTGGGCTCCAACAAGTTATTGGGTCAGTGGTTTACATGGGGCATTACAAATGATATCAGAGCCTGCACCAACCGAAAATGTGGAACAAATTTGGACCCCACACGAGGACGTGTGTTCCTAGGTGGGAGAGATTGTGACACCGCAGCCAAGCTGTGGTACTAGTTGTGAGGCCGGCGTCCGGGAGATAAAGTCTTAGAGGGATGTCCGGATGGATGGTCAAAAGTTCCACATCGCTTGGTGAATGTAAGTTCGGTGGTATTTATAAAATTATGAACATTCTTTGTACAAGACCTTTTAAAGTCATGATAGTGTCAAACCCAAATGAAACTTCACAGTTAAGCATGCTTACCCTGAAGCAATCCAGAGATGGGTGACCTATTGGGAAGTCCATGAGGTTTGGGGCGGCAAAAGCGGATTGTTACAAATGGTATCAGAGCGACCCATGTACACGATCGAATGTGGGGTTGGGACTCTGTTTAGTCACTAGAGAATATACTCGGGGGTTAGGTCGTGGTGATTCTAGTGTTCAACCCTTGCGAGGACGCAAGGTTTTAAAGGTGGAGAGATTGTGATGTCCCGTCACACATCAAAAGTCTACATGGGTGATCCTGAGTATATAAGGAACCATGTAAACTACTACTAACAACTTAGGCTTGAGCATTTTGGGCCACGTGGTTGAGCTCCAACAAGTTGTTGGGTCAGTGGTTTACATGAGGCATTACAAATGGTTTCAAAACCTGCACCAACTGAAAATGTGGGACAAATTTAGGCCCCACACGAGGATGTGTGTTCCTAAGTGGGGGAGATTGTGACACCTCAGCCAAGCTGTGATGCTATTTATAAGATTATGAACATTTCTTGTACAAGGCTTTTAAAGCTGTGATGGCCCCAAAATCTAATGGAACTTCACAGTTAAGCGTGCTTACCTTGGAGCAATCTAGAGATAGGTGACCCACTGGGAAGACCATGGGATTTTAACAGCAAAAGCAGACAATATTGTACAAGGCGGGAACAGGTCGTTACAAATGGTATTAGAGCGACTCATGTACATGATCGAGTGTGGGGTTAGGACTCTGTTTGGTCACTAGAGAACAGACTCATGAATTAGGCCGTGGTGACTCTACTGTTCAACCCTTGTGAGGACGCAAAGTCTTAAAGTTTGGGAGATTGTGATGTCCCGTCTTACATTGAAAGTCTACATGGGTGATCCTGGATATATAAAGAATCATGTAAACTACTACTAACAACTTGGGTTTGAGCATTTTGGGCTTGAGCATTTTGGGCCACGTGATTAGGCTCCAACAAGTTGTTGGGTCGGTGGTTTATATGGGGCGTTACAAATGGTATCAGAGTCTGCACCAACTGAAAGTATGGGACAAATCTGGGCCCCACATGAGGACATGTGTTCCTAAATGGGGAGATTATGACACCCCAACCAGGCAGTGGTACTAGTTGTGAGATTGACGTTCGGGAGATGGAGTCTCAGAGAGATGTCCGGATGGGTGGTCAAGGATCCCACATCGCTTGGTGGATATAAGTTTGGTGGTATTTATAAGATTATGAACCTTCCTTGTACAAGGCCTTTTAAAGTTGTGATGGTGTTAAAACCAAATGGAACTTCACAGTTAAGCGTGCTTATCCTGGAGCAATCCAGGAATGAGTGATCTATTGGGAAGTTCATGAAATTTGAGCGGCAAAAGTAGACAACATTGTACAGGACGGGAGGCGGGAGCGGGTTGTTACAATAGTGCAGATAAAATAACGTAATTTTGCTAATTTTGTCCTCGAAACTATATCATTTTTTGTCTTATGCATTTTGATAACGATTCGTGTGATAAGTAAAAAATGATGTAGTTTTAAGGACAAATGGATCAAACTACGTCGTTTTTTTGTACTGCATGCGCACTATAATGAACTCTTCTACAGTTCTCCCAAATTCATTTGTGAATAATGTAGTGTATTTTCTAATTATGGGTGTTTGGACACCTATGTGAGAATCTGGTATACAAACAAAATTGGAGAAATTTGGCTTCGGATTGAATGTTGGCGATAGAGTTTGCTACAAACATACAAAATAAGTGACACTTTAAAAAATAATATTTACTCCCACAAAATGGGGTGCATGAATTTATAACAAATTTGTCTTTAAAATATGACAAAGGCTGAACTTATATTCTTTTTTACCATGTTTGTGCAGATAGTGACAGACAAAATATAAGTTGCACAGTGAAATAAAAATGAAGCAGAAGCCGCTCAGTGTTATTTTTGAAGAAAAACAATACTTAGAGTGAATACTTATAATATATGATAAAAGTGAGTTTCTAATAAGGGATCCCTTATTTTGTTACGGTGTGAACCTCCTGTTTCTTGATCAAATTATGATAATCCGAACCGTTCAATGTGTTTAAAACACATTTTTAAGGGTACCCACAAGAAATAGGCTCAAAATAATATCCGAAAGGCTTGATCTATTTAATTTTTCATAAAACTGTTCCTGTCAGCATTTTATCAAAAACTTTTTAGATCAAGGCCTTCTCGATATTGTTCTGAGCCGATTTCTTGTGGGTGTCCTTAAAAACATGTTTTAAACACATTGAACGGTTTAGATCATCAAAATTTGATTAGAAAATAGGAGGTCCACACCGTAGCAAAATAAGAAATCCCTTATTAGAAGAGTTCACAACACTTGGAATGAATGCTTGTAATATATGAAAAAATGTGGAGAGAAGGAGTAGCCCGAAAATGTATATGTCTACAAGACTATTTTCTTAGTCTATTCATACATCAAATAGCACCCCTTTGAATAAGTACACATCCGATCAATTTTTGGCCATTGAATTTGGCAACAAAAGGTCCACATCATCTGTATCACCGAACCATAGGGATGTTTCACTCACACCCAATCGAACCAGTGTGTTGCTATAGAGACACCCGATCAAACCCAATCTGAACCGTTTGATCGCACCCGTTCACGAAGAACGACTCTATTTGGTCGGATTCAGTCGCAACTATTGGATTGCACCTCTTCGGAATCAACAATCACACCCATTGGGTTAGGGCAAGTCACTTGTCACACGAACGCCACACGACATCCACATCACTGACCGGTAACAAAATAGAAAATGACCCCTATTAGGTGTTTGTGTAGACATACTAAGTGCAAAGTACACCATCAAAATGTCGATCAACCTACTACTACTCTCACGCACGCATGCACGCACTCATGCAAGTGTGCTACTGTTGGGTGCAAAGCACCTACTTCGTCGATTGTGATGCAAATCTCCATTGCATAGCTACTTAAAATGCAAGCTACTAGAACATTTTTGGTGTTTTCCCATATATGTGTTGCTCAAAATTTTCAAAACTTTCTAATGAGGGACTAAACCCAACATCAATGGCAAACACTCTAGGGACAAATGAAGTTTTTAAAAATATCCAAAATAAATTCAATTCATTTTGAAAATCTCTAACAATCCTCCATTATTTTTAATATAAGAAATAGTTATCTTTGGTTCTGTTATAAGGTTTATGAATACATGAAGTACTATCTTATGACTTTAATCATTCACTTATTGAAAACACATCAAAGTTAATTAGGACAATGACTCATTTTTTACCCACCTACCATCTGTTGACTAACCGGACATGTCTCACACATACTTTGTTCGATATCACAATTATTTCAATTAACTGACCCATGCATTGGTCTTTGGTCTTTATCTTGATTTCATTAGAACTTCAGAGTTGGACTCCCGTGACCTATCAGAAGTGATACCACCTCCACACTCAAATAGGTAGATTCTCTTTAATGCCCTTGGAACGATAAGTCGATAAAACCAAAAAAATCTATTAAGAGCTAAGTCGCTCAGTCTTCTTTGTTTTACATTACAGGTACTAAGCACTTTTATCTTAAGGTGAATAATTTTTTTTTTAAAGTACTTACAATCATAACACATAATATAGTTTCTCATTAAACTCAAGAGATTGATGCTTGATAGCATCAATCGATTGAGTTTAGCTTCCACTAGAAGCAATCAAAATTAAGTGGACATAAATTCCACCTATGTCTCGATGTTTTCCTCACAATGTCCTTTATAATGCCTTTTGTTAAGGGGTCTCTCAAGTTTTGATTTGACTTGACATAATAAAAAATTATCACTCTATCAGTTATCAACTGTATCACATAGTTATGTCCAAATTTTTCTACATCCATAACATATCCCTTTTTATTTACGTAGATGTCGTAATTAATTACAAAATTATTATCCATATACTTATATCTCGATCTCTTTTCTCTAAAAAAATAATTATAGAGACACTTTATAATTGGGCATTGGAGAGAATTCAATGCATGCACTATATTCCAAAAGCAGGGTGAGATTAAAAGCATTATTGCTAGGAACAAGGAAGTGAACTGAAAAGTTGCCTAAAAAAGACATCAGAAAATAATAAATAGTTGTAAAACAGGTTGGGATATAGCCAGTCTGTATCTCTTATCCGTCTTTGTCTTTACCACCTCAAAATCACTCTCCTGTCTTCTTCCTTCTCAGATTCTCTCCCCGACAGTGTCATGCCTTCACCCTCTCACCGGGACCTGTACTGCACTCTCCCCCACCCACATCCTCCTTTAATTCAAACTTAAAATCTCGAAAACGACTTCAACCCTCCCTCTCTCTCCTCTCTTTCTCCTCCGATTCTCTTGCTTCACAAAGACCTGCCAATATATTTATAGACAACTATAATTCTTTAACAGAGATCTTTTAGTTGAAGATTATACAGAATTTCACGGTCAGATCTGCTTCCTTGGTTTGTGCTCTACCCCTTTTCTTTTCTGATTGAGAACTAGTGACATTTCTGGTATCGGCCCTTACATGCATTTCTTGTTCTCTTAAGTCCGCTTGGTTCCTGAGAAAAGAAAATAGTAGCTAAAGAAAATGGGAATATTTTGTTTTATGTTTATCATGCCTTTTAAAAAAGGGAGGTGTTTGGTTGCGCTGAGATCTGATGACTGATGGGTAGCTTCTGTTCACCAAGTATTGGCTGAAAGGATTGTTCAATGTGCTTGATTGTCTACTTTAGTAGAATCAGAAAGTATTGGCTTTATTTAATCTTTTTTTGTCTTCCTCTGTTTATTGAATGCTTTCTGATCTTTCAGTTTCTTGCTGTCTGTAGTTCTGAGTCTGCTGACCATTGATCAATCTTTCTCATCACGATCACGATTAATTTATCAAAAAACTTGACTGTCTATTGCCAAGTTAAAGTTTGTCTATCTCTTGTGTCATATGGGTTTGACCCCTATTTGAAAACAATAGTGATATGATGACATCTGATATAGCTTTGTACATGGCACTAACCTCAGCCTCGTATCAGAATGGACATGTGATCATTGGACAATATCACATCAGATGATATAAAAAATAAGTATAATGTACAAATGTGGTCAGTGTAACAGTTTACAATATGTTTCGATCTATGTTTCTTAGTAGAAGTAATTAAAATCTACTACCCACTCCTCCTTTCAGTTTTTGAGGGATTTAGAGCATCTCCAACCACACTTCATTTTTTCATTTTTGTTCTTCATTCACTAATTTTGAAGAATCTTCCTCCTCCAACCATACTTGATTTGGCTTCATCCATGAAAGCAGATGTGCTTGCTAAGGTCTGTGAGACTTTTGATGAAAGCACATGCGCATGTTTTGATTATCATATGATAGGATGCATGGGGATGCTAAAAAGTTGATTTTCTGCAGACTTTTACTAGCCCCGAGAAAGCATAAGGAGTCAGTCCTATTCACGTTCTTCTATGGAGGGTGGTTGGTCAAGAAGTGCCTAGATATAATAACATGATAATACAGACAATTGCTATACAATTTGTTCCTTTCCTAGTGAACCCATAATGGTCAGAACAATAATAAGGCTAATATAAGCAGCTTCATGGCATGTTTGTTCTAGCTCTTTTCTGGCATTCAGAATTGAATCTATTTCTCTAAACTTCAGGCTTTTGTTTAAGATCTGGTGCTGCTCTTGAATTTGTGTCAAGCAACCTAGAATGCTACAAATTTCATGCTCCACAATCAGAGTCAAATTGTTCATTTAGCTAGTTTGGATAGTCAACGTTTAGGTTGTCATACCCATTTGTCTATGGTAGCAGTTTTGAATCAATAATGGTTCATGTGGGTTTGTGAAGAGTCAGTTGGTGGGCTTAGTTTAAATTGGGAATTTCAATCTTTATGGTGGCAAGTTGCACAAATGACCAGGTCACCAGGTATTGTGCCCTAGGTTCAGTAGCAGTGTCTTTTTCCATTATGTTTTTGGGTTTAATGAGCCAAATACTATGTCTTGAAAGAAGCTCTTTTAGTGTTCTTCGTTGGTGAAGTTGATTTCCCATAGTTTTTTGCTTGTATTATTGTTACAGTATGGTTTGTAAGGTTTTCGTATGAAAGAATTTGCACAATCGGCTCCTCACTTTGTCCCTTGCAAAGAAATAGGCTGACTGTTCCACCCATATTTTCTGATTACATCGAACAGCATTGATGTCTACGAGATTAATTCAATTTTGTTCGAATTAGTTGTTGCATTTTGTTAGTGCCTCACTATGGTTTTGCTAATGTATATCTCCTCATTTCTGTGGTTGTGCAGCTCACTGGCTTTGACTCATTAGCCCTATTTCCTATTCAATTCATTTCCTTAAGTCAATCAAATGCCGAGATCAAGGTTAGAGATTTGACTAGTTTCATTGCTGCTGAACCAAGTCATATGATCGTAGAGTTTCTATCTTGTATCACAATGTCCTGAACCAAGTCATACGGTTGTAGGGTTTCTATCTTGTATCACAATGTCCTGAGCCTATGTTGTTTCCAATATGTTGATATGTGAAACTGCATCTTGTGCTTGATTTAGAGGGTAATGCCGGTATGGTTATAACTGCAGAAAAGCTTAAAACAGGATATGCACTTTCCAATGTCTTTGTGCCCTTTTCCTTCTTGTTGCTGGATATCTCATTCTTACGCGAATTTACTCAAATGTTTCTATTCTCAAAGTTTCTTACTTGTAACTAGAACTAATAAACTTTGCATGTTTCGAATAGTTTCAGAAGTCGTGTTCAGTGTAATGGTTTTTTTTTCTTCTGTGATTTTAGTTCTCTTCCTAATGTGTAACAGGGGTTCAGAAGTGCCTCAAAGAGTGTCCCCTAGAGCCTCGGCGCAACTCAGGACATCAAGCTCCGATTCTGATCCGCTACATCGTCGATCAGTCGCAACCGATAGAAGTCCCAAGGTAGGAGATCGTCGATCACCAAGAGCTGCCCAATCTGATCCCTTGAACCAAAAGAAGCTCGGGACCCGCATTGGAGATCTAGAATCTCAACTTGGGCAAGCACAAGATGAGCTCAAGATTCTCAAGGACCAGTTAGCCTCTGCAGAGGGAGCAAAGAAAGAAGCTCAAGAACAACTGGGAAAGAAAACTCAGAAACCAAGTGCTTCAGATCCAGTGGAAGTTCAAGATAATGGAGGAGTCGAAGAGTCTAATAATAAAACTGACAATGTCCCACTCCCTCATATTTCCTACGACAGTCAGCATGAAACTGATGTTTTCGAAGTACCAATGGAAAAAATGACCGTGCAATCTAACAGTGAATTCAGCCCACCAATTGATGAGGACAATCACGAAAGAAAACCAATTAGTGAATCAACCAAGTATGATGACTGGGCCATGAAGAATGATGAAATAAATATATTGAAAGCAAATTTGGAAGAGAAAGAGAAGAAACTAGAGGTCTTCTGCCAAGAAAACAAGAGCCTAAAGTTTCAGCTCGGCAAAGCAGTTTTAGAGATATCTACCGGTCAAGCCAAGGAAGAGGAAATGGGTTTGAGTATCAGTCAACTGCAACAAGAGCTTGAAGCGAGTAAGGGTAATGAAGTAGTTTTGAAGGAGAAGCTGGAAGTTGTGGAAGGTGCAAAAGAAGCATTGGAAAGTGAAATGAAGAAACTGAGAGTACAAACTGAGCAGTGGAGGAAAGCGGCTGATGCTGCAGCCGCGGTGCTTTCTGGTGGTGTGGATATGAATGGGAGGAGAATATCTGAGAGGTGTGGTTCCATGGATAATAAGCACTTTGGAAGTGTTTTTGAGACGTCGGGTGGTGGGTACACAGGTTTTGTTGGTTCCCCGGGTTTGGGCGAGGATTCGGATGATGGGTTTGGAAGTGGAAAAAGGAAAGGGTCTGGAATGAAAATGTTTGGAGACCTGTGGAAAAAGAAAGGCCATAAATGAGAAAGAAAGAAAGAAATCTCTCTATGTTTATTGTGAATCTGACTTTGAAAACCTCTTTCATTGCTATGTAAGCTTTTGTTTTGCCATTTGCTTGGCATGGCGTTTGGCTGAAGTTGAGCTCTCCAAATCTCTTATTTGTGATCTTCCTATGCAGCACTCTCTATAATGTATGAATAAGCAGTTCCTTGAGATGTTTGGCGGCTTCACTCCCACTTTTGATACCCTCGCATTCTTTCAGGGCGTCCATTAAAATGGAATTTGTACTGTTCATCTGATTATCACATTAAACTTGTCATAAAATTTCAGTTTTTTCCTCTGGATTTCGCCTTCGACCTTTCAGGATGAATGATACTAACAAAGCAGTTCAGATGTCTGAAGAACAGCGAAAGCAGAACTAAATTGAGAAGCTCTTTCAAAAGACTCTTGTGATGTTGCCAGACAGTTTTTTTTAATGGAGTATCGTGATTTGTGATGGATTTTGAAATCTTGTTCTTGTTTTTGCTTTGAGAAACTGTTCAGTAAAACTGCAAAACCTGACAGGTATGGTAAGGGACTAAATATTTTGTAGGACCATCTGAGTAGTATTCTTAGCTAATGAGTTTATTGTAATACATACTAAAGTAGATCACATGATACTTGAAATTTTGAACTTCGGGAGCATTGAATAATTACTGGTTTTCCTTTGTTTCTACTCTTCTATAGAAGGAAAAAGAATAAAAAATTCCATTGCCGGGACTTGAACCCGGGTCTCTCGGGTGAGAGCCGAGTATCCTAACCAACTAGACTACAACGGATTTGATGAATTGTTTACAGTTTAATATCTATACAAACGTTAGCATTCCTGCGTGTAATAGAAAAGACATTATTATTATTTGTTGCAATATATTTTTCCATTTAAACCATTTAGCATTCCTATAAATTGCCAATTTAATGCCTAGCGTTTAACGGACAAGATGAATAAAAAAAAAAAAAGAAAAAAAGAAAAATCAACACCGCGTGACACGGTGTTTCTAATCTCTTCGATTAAAAAGATTCTTTGTTTAGATTGAATCGCTATTGTAAAAAATCTAGGATGTATCTTTCTATTCGATATAAAAGTAAAATTGATATGTATTTTTTAAACGTACTTCATTCTTGAATAAATTTAGCGAAGATGAATTGCCGAGTAGATAGATCAAATTCGTACATAGCTGTTGCCCCGCGATGATACAAACTCGAAACGATCCTATCCATCCTGGGGCACCATAATGTATCGGGAATAAAGGGGGACATACTAGACGTAATCCTCCCTTTCGATCCAATGATACATTTAATGTCTTTAAAATTAATTACTGAGTATTCATTTATCTTTCACAATTGATACTTTTATTTTCCATGCACAAAGTTTAGTCCAAAATTAAATATTTTTATGGGCTCAAAATGAAAGCCTATGCGGAGAATTCTGAAAACCAAAAAATCGACCGGACAGAGTTAGCCCAAATTTCGGTCGTGTCGGTTTGCAAAAATTTCACCCCGAATTGATTCGTTTCGATTTTTCGTGTTGAAAGACCGACCAAAACTGAACTGACTCGGAAAATGCGTAACTCTTTAGTTTCCGTCACTTTTATTTACTAAAAACCCATCAAACACTTCAGTATTTATACATCAATCTAGATAAAAAGAATTAAACGGTTCAGAATTTATACATAGAAATTCTTTAATTTTTATCATTAACACTAAACATGCTCCCTAGATGGTGAAACTAATTAATGGTAATTGCATCTACCTATGATTAATTTGATGGAAAAAAAACAAATGAGATTTCAGAAAAGTTTTCACAGTAAATCCATCAGTAGTGAGTTGGGTTGAAATTTGTACGTGATATTGGGTTGTTTATACTTGTTAACGTGTTATATTTTGATATAATATTTAAAATGATAAAATAATACCGATGTTTATCATGTGTTAAGAGGGCTAAGAGCATCTCCAACTCTCCTCTATGCTTCTTAGTTAAAAGTATCAAAAAAATGCTATTTTTATTTTTTGTCTTTTCACTTTTTCATTAAACGTATTATAACTACACTCTCTATTTTCGCTATCTATGCAAACTAATTTAACCAATTTTGAAAAAAAAAAATCTGTTCCACACATGTATGATATGTGATAGGTGCTTAAAAACACCTATGTCAACCCGTTAACTCATCTTTAGTGAGTTTGTAATAAGTTTATATTGTGATTTCTTATCATTAATTGTGATTTTCAGAATTGGGGCCGAATGATGATTCATGGAGTCGAAAACAAGGCGAAGAATGGTTCAACACGATCCATATCAAATTTGGGCCTAACATGGTAATGCTTGCTAATGCAGAGAAAAAGTAGTCTTTTTTCAAAAGAAAAATTCAAAAAGAAAAAGTTGTGCCATTTGTCGAGCTTCCTGGGCTGGCTATAAATGATCAGCCAAAATGCCGTAATGGGTTGGAAAGCCATAGTACAAGATTTGTAGAGGGGGTCGGAGATGCTCTAAGTAACTAAAGAAAAGAATACCAATAGAAAAAGGATACAAGAGTATTCCATATGTGGAAAAAAATTGATCAACAATTTTAAACCCTAATTTTTGAAGATTGATTAACCATTTTCCTAACATGTAGGTGACTTTTGTGGGGGGCCATTAAGAGGGTGGAATTTTCTCAAAGAGGACTAGCCTATTATCAGCCAGCCTTGACTTATATGCAGATTTTTTGTACTCAAACCATGTGAACTCTTTGTACAAGCTCTCTTCATCTTCTTCCATTAGTGAAGGCAACGGAGCTATCTTCTCATTCAATGGTGGCCCTCCAAAATAGATCATTGAAACCCTAGATTTCAAACTGTTTGCCACAACCCTATGCCTCACACTCTTGAATCTCCCATTTGTCATTACCTGCCAAACAATTGAACCAATTAAAACCCATTTGCATACACTAATATTAAATTTTTTGAGACTGACTCAAACTTTTACAATATTCAAATTACCTTTTTAAATGTTACAGTTTTTTTAATGTTTCATCTTTCTTTGGGTTCTAATCGTGATTTCGTATCATTCAAATTACACTCGCATCGTTTGTGCTAGGCCGCAAGTATACATATATTGTTAGAGTTTGTCTCACATTTGTTAACTATTACCTCCAAGCTGATGTATGAGCTGAATGTTTTAACATGACATCAGAGTTAGGGTTCGGAAGCTTTCAGATAAGATTATCTTTGTTGATTTTCTCATTGTTTGTACATTAAGTGTACCTTATTTCTTTATGATCATTGGGTTATGGATCCTTCGTTTAGTTCCCCACGTGCAAATTACTAGTAGCAAATTATATTTTACGTTAATTAATTATTATCTTCAAAATTAATGTATGAGTCTAGCTAACTTTTTCTCATTGTTTGTACATTAAGTGTACCTTACGTCATTATGATTCTCTGTACTATGGATCCTTTGTTTAGAAGCTTTTGGACAAGATTCTATTAGTAGATTGCCCCATGATTCTCTTGTCCTACGTTGATTAATTATTACTTCTGCAATTAATATACAAGTCTGGACGGCCTCCTTGACAACTACCTTAGAGTTGAATGCTTTAATAAAATACGCGTGCGCGCGCGTGCACACACACACACACACACATATATATATAACTGTTCAAAATATTAGAAATCAATTCAAAATATTATCAAGTACGACTTGATCTAATCAGTTTTTTATAAAACTGTTTCTGTTAGCATTTATAAAAAACTATTTCGATCAAACTGTTTCGGGTATTTTTTGAGTCATTTTTTGCGGATACTCTTAAAAATATGTTTTAAATACATTTACCGGTTTGGAACATCAATATTTGATCAAGAAATAAGAGATCCTCATTTTAGCAAAATAAGAAATCCTTTATTAGAAGCTTACTCATATATATATATATATATATATATATATATATATATATATAAATTGTATCAGTAGAATAATATATTAGAATAATACCTGCAAAGAATCACCAACATTGATAAAGAAGGAATTGTGGTCAGGTGGGACAGAAATCCAATTCCCATCTGTCAAAGATATTTGAAGCCCAGAAGTGTTGTTAGATCTCATAATAGATATGATCTGAGGGTCAGTATGCTCTCCAAACCCAATCACATCCCTACCATTCATATCTTTGAGTTTAGGACATGGAGGGTAGTGATTCACCCTAAAAACAGAGTCACTCTGTTTATCCATCAATAGCTTACTAAATACATTCCTTTGTTTAATCTTCAACCCATCTGCCAATAACTCCAGAATTTCACAGGCCATCTTCTTCACAGCTGACACATAATCATTTACAGCACATCTGCAACAAACAAAACCCTAATTAAAATAAAATAAAATAAAATTCTTTTTTAGAATTCTTTTTTTAAAAAGTAGTCCAAATTTCGTAACGCATACGAGCCCATCTTGGCTTCTTCTTGTTATAAGATAAAATTGAGCCCGAGAATCGTACATATTGTATAACTAGTCAAGAAGATCACACGTGTCGAAAATAAATATGATCCGTTCGAATCATTTTTTGGGGTCTGTAAAGGACTCAAAAGGGTCAAGACTAGAGGGAATGGAGGGTAAGATGATTGAAAGGAAACTCAACCCTATTTTTTTGACTAATGCGAAAACGAAAACGAAAACGAAAACGAAACGAAACGAAAACGACTTTTATGTGAACAAGAAAAAATTCATCGTAAAAGCAGAATCATATCATTAATGACACGTGATATAATAATACAATCATAAATAACTATATAAAGGCATATTGAATCCCGTAATGTGACTGTGAAGATACTGTTTAAATTAAATTATCGAGAATCTTAACGGATTGGTCTAGTAGTCAAAGTTTGGACTTAAGAACTTGTTCCATTCTTATGGTTCGGCTATTAAGTCTTACGAAATCAGTTCATATAGAGTTTTGTTATGATTTTAATTGAAATTTCCACTAGTGTACGGTGAGATATTCTCCCAAAAATAAGTTTGAAAAAATTCCACGAAAAAAAATCTTCTGCGATCTCAGAAAAATGAGAAAAAAAAAAAGGAGAAGAAAACAGGGCCCTGGTATACCCTGTTTGGATTACTTACAGAAATGTTTCTGGGTTTTTGCCCAAATTTGATAAGAATCTCTGAGAATTGAATTCGGGATCACTTCTCAAGAGGAGAAATTCAAGCCAACCCACATCGCCATTGAACCCAATTTTCTTGTTTCCATACCCAAAGGGATCAGGAGACCCTGTTTTTTCTTTCTCAGAAAAGGGTAAGGAGAAGAATTTGATTGCTTCAGATTCCAATCTGGTGATGAACTCTGTGGGGAAACCATGGTTGATCACCTTGAAGAAACCATACTCTTCGCAGGCCTTGACAAGGTGGGTCTTCGGGTCAGGTTTGGATAGGTCTATTTGGGGAATTTCAGAGGAGAATCTGGTGGTGGTGGGTTTGGAGGTTTTGATGGGAGAGAACTGTTCCATGGCTAATTTGGATAAAACCACCATTGTTGGTGAAGTCAAAAGCTTAGGATGTTTTCAAAAAGGGATGTTGGAGAAGAGAAAGGAAAATAGAACTTGAAATGGGTTTTGCTATATGAAATGAATGGAGAAAGATTGATGATGTTGTCTGAGTAGGGTATATGAACAAGTGGTCTGGGTAAATGCTTGGCCATTTATAGGAGAAAAAGAGGAGGGTTTCTAAAGTATCTCACTTGACATTTTTTTTTATAAGTCACAGTCTTGGGATCAGGTTGTGTGTATTTGGATTACTTTTTAGAGAATTAATTGTATCTTCTACTAGCAAGGGGTCTCAATTAATATTAGAACAGAATCTCGCCATCTCGATATAAACTAATCTCATAAAAGTTAATAACAACTGCCAACCAAGAAGTTTCGAGAACCACAAATCTTAAAAAATCTCCAACTGGACTAATTAATTTAACTAGCTAAAAGTAAAAAAAAAACACATTCTTTATTTTGACTATTTACCTTTTTACTTATGCATTTTAATACTTCTCTCTATTTTGACTATTCGATAAAATTAATTTAACCGACTATATTATATATATATTATATATATATATATATTTCACACGTGACATCTATATATAATGATATGATAATGACGTGATTTTTTTTAAATCATCATATTTCAAGGTGTTGCATTTTTTAATAGTCTCTACAATAAGGTTGCAATATAGAGAGGGGAGATAAGCTAGCTACAAATAGCTAGTGATAAATGAAACAAACAGAGTAATTAGTGAAGTAAATAACTTGTCAGGGCATCCACACCAACCTCTTCAAATATCATCCTTCTCCAATTTGAGGAGAATTTTTTTTTTAACAACCCCTACATCAGTCTCTCTATCCCTTCTCCATATTTTCCAAAATGAATGGTGACTCCCTAGTTTTAGGGTATTACTATTCACTCCTAACATTTTATTTTTATTATTTTTTTCTCCTTTCTCATAACATTTGAATTAAATATAAAAGGAAAAAAATATTTTAATAAAATAGGGATAGAATAGAGAGTCTAATGATGCAGGAGACATTACAAAATATGACTCCTTAAAATAGAAAAATGAAATTTTCTCTATAATTTGGTGCAAAAAATTGGAACACTGGTGCAGATGTTCTTAGAACACCAAAAATTGATGTTGGCTAGATAAAATAGCTAACATGACCTTTTTAATTATCCTATTAGATTTGCTCTTAAGAAGATTTATTAACCCTTGGGGCCTGATTAGATGGAGGATTATTTTTAGGAGAATAAGTTATAAAAGGGGAATAAGATAAGATGAGGTATTATTTTTGGAAGAATGTCTCACATTGATGTGATATTTATAAAGGGGGATAAAATAGTAGATAGTTTGGATGAATGATTAAACATGGGGGTATACTTTGACTTGATTTGGATAATTTATGAAATAAAGGAATAAGAGTTAGTGGATAAAAGAAAAAACTGTCAACTAGTTATTTTGTCTTTGTGCAGTATTAAAATTGATTATATGTTGAATAAAATATATAAATGTAAAATTCAGTATATATAATTAATTTGGATAATTTAAAATATTAATTAATTAAAAAATTCATTAATTTATTATATTTAATAAAAATATTATTTAAAAAAATGAATGGTAAACGAAAATATCAATCAACCAAATAAATGATAATAACAAAATATAAATTAACAAATATCTCACCATAATTCAACAATTCTTTTATCAAAATATTCTGAACTCACGATTAATCCCGAAATAATTTTTTAAGTAAACGGTAAAAATTTTATATTTTTTTGAAAATAAAATTTGAAAATGACGACCGAAAAGGGCTTGAACGAGCCGTGTTAGTCACTTTTTTTTTCAAAGTTGAGCGCATTAGGACATGTGATGAATGTGAATATTTTTAAATAATTTAAGAGATTTTTAACCTTGTTTTATTAATCAAAAAAAGAAAAAGAAAAATAACAACAAAATATAAATTAACAAATACTTTACCATAATTCAACAAATTTTATCAAAATATTCTGAGCTCACGATTAATTCCGAAATAATTTTTTACGTAAATGGTAAATTTTTTATATTTTTTTGAGAATAAAATTCGAAAAGCACGACCGAAAGGAATTTTAATAAGCGGCGTTGGTCATTTTTTTCCTTCTAAAATTGGGCAAGTTAAGAATTTTAAAAGGATAAGAAGGGGTGAAATGGACAAAATTTCTCCCATGCACAATCGGATAACTTTTGGAGAGGCCAAGGGCTACTCAAAAATTACCAAGGAGAAGAGCTATTACCAAGTAAAAAAATGTCGGGTGAAAATTAAAAGGGGAAAACTTTTGGCTTCTAAATCATGTCAAATAATAGGGGACCCATCCTAAGAAAGGATGATAAATTTTGAGGGGACTTTTAATCTCATCCAAGCGGGGCCTTGAAGTTATATAACTTGGCCCTTCATTTTGATGGGGTCTTACTTTTATTTGGGTCACATCAAGATTTGTGTTTTTTTTAATCTCTATTAATATTGATTTTTTATTGGATGAACCAAATGAGCAATTCAGATATTTTTTTTAAGACTTAGAAAATATAAACTAAAATTATGATAAAAAAATCTAGATAGTCAAATCAGTCTTTTTGAACTTTTGCCGTTTAATAATTTTTTTTGAAACTTTTGCTTATATTTTTTTTAGATTCTTTTTGCTAAGATAAATAATTATTTCAAAATTGATACAAATTTAATAAAAATTAAGAAAAAAATGACAAATAAACAAATAATGTTAATACCGAATAATTTGGTCAGAGAAATCAAGACGCAATCTACCATAGTAAGTATATAATAGCCAAATGATAGTTGGCTTAGTTGTCAAAGTTTTAGATTTAAGAGTTTGTTCCTTTTTAATGTCTTAAGTTTAAAAATTTTCAGGTGTTATCAATTCTTATGGAGTTAATCCCGCTAGTGGACAGTGATATTGATTTAGTCGATGTCAAAATTTATCTCAACTTTAATTTGAGCCCCCACTAATAACGGTAAAATTAGTTGCTCAAAAATTAATTGAGATGAGTTTAAATTGATCGGAAGACTCTAAATCCTTACAAAAAAAAAAAAGTTAAATATCAAAAGATTGATAAAATGAAGTGGTGCGCTGGGGGTTGTTGGGGCTTAATTGAAATTAAATGAAATCTGTTAAGAATTTGTGTCCGTTTCTCCTAAAAGACAAAGCGTAGCGGTGGAAATGCGGCGTTAGTTACGTAAACATGCATTTATTGCTCCCTAACACCGTATTTGGGAGCGGGGCGTATTTTACACAAAATATTATTTTTGACAAATTTTGATTAGCAAAATTTTTTATTTTTACGTCAAAACAACGTTGTTTAACAGGCTCCCCAATTTCATTCAGCCGACCCCTCAAATATTAAAAGTGGAAAAAATTAAAGGTTTTGTTAAATTTAAAGAGCTCCAGGAGACTCTGTAAACATTAACTTATTTTTCAGTTTTTGTCTCTCTTTAAAATTTAATATAAAAAATGTAATTAGACATTTGAAATAAGTGTGGAGATACCCAAGAGCGGAACTACGTGAAGATAAGGGGATTGGTGGTAGGCTCCAAAAAGT
>JABCMJ010005715.1:0-23121 GCA_014822125.1 Arbutus unedo
GGATCACCATCAATTAATTAAAGGCAGGCCCATCGGGAGGCAATTTTGATCATAATTTAATCATTCACACTAATTGTTGTACCTGAAAATTTTTCTCCAAAAAAATAAAAAAGAAATGCTAATGGATATCATTAAGAATGACTTTAGGGAGACAAATTATTCATGTACATTCAGATATATGTGTGCCTGGAACCGTTGGATGCATGTGTGATTTTTTATAATCATGTAAATTTCATGTGCATCAGACGATTCTAATCACATCCTTTTCTGGATGTATACGAATAATTTGTGTTTCTAATTTTTTTTTTTTCAATTGAACAGAGGAGGTTTTTTCTTTATATGTTACTTTTGGTCCCCTTGGATGCTGGAGCTAATTCGGACAAACCTTCCCAGTTAAAACCATGCATATCAGCAAAGAACAGTGACATTATCCAAAACATCAAATTCAAGAACAAAAAGGCATTATAGAGATGCCCTAACTAAGTTAAAACTTGAAGCTAAATTTTACGTTCTTAGTGTTTTTTTTAAGGTAACTCTATCCATGTCATCTTTAATACGTCATTAAATTCTTATGGCAGAAATCGAATTACAAGTTCTCGACATACTTCGTTGAACAAAGAAAATTCCTAACCTATTTTAATTAAATCAGACGTAAGGCTCGGTTTTGGTTTAGCATGTTGTTGGGTATTTTCCCGGATACATAAGGTACTAATAACAATGGAGGAGCCGTAGTCCCAAGAAGTTGACTTAGTAGTTAAGGCCTAAGACTCAAGTGTGTTGGTAAAATTGGTCATCAAAAAAATTAATTGAAATGTGCGTAAAGTCATAATCCGAACACTTTGAATTATAAAAAACAACGAGAAGCCCTCTATAGATAGATGTGCCAGCAGAGTTGTTGGCATGCTCAAAACCAGAACAATCGTAAACCATTTTCACCCAAAACCCAAGACAATTGCTTCTTGATTTCATGGATCAAAAGCAACTCCACTCAACTGAAATCAGTCAAGTGGGGAAGGACTATGAGAAAGCTCTTCAGAGCCTTACAGTGGCCATCGGTGGCCAAATTGAGAAACGTGCCCAGAAAACAGAATCTTTGTTCTCTTCGGCTTGTATTTACAGGGTGCCTGAAGAGCTTCGGAAGCTGAAGGAAAGTGCCTACATCCCTCGTCTCATCGCTATCGGTCCTCTTCACCGGGACGACAAACACCTCCAAACCCCCATACAACATGTCAAATCGAGCTACGCCAATTACCTATTTTGTCGATTGACTGAAGGAATAACAGATCCTGAATCAAAAAAGTTTGAGGTGTTACAAGAATGTGTAGAAGAAATGATGAAGTCCATAGCCGATGCAAAGAAATGCTACGCAGAAGAAGTTGTGCTGGACGAGGAAATGCTGTTGGTGGATGGTTGCTTCATCCTTGAACTTCTCTACAGATTCTCTCTTATACCCAAAGAAGAAAAAAAACCTATGAAAGCAGAAGACAGTGGCAAGTCAAAGGTAAGAAAAAAATGCTTTTAGCATCATTTTTTGGGTGTCATCTTTCATATTTTCAGACACTTTTACCAATTCTGGTTGTACAATGTTGCTTTGCTCTTAGATGCTCTCATAGGATTCCTCATTTGTTTCAAATTCCAATCTGCAATCATTCAATGCACGTGAGTTCTCTTGTTAAAAGTCTGTTAATTTAGTTAAGGGCATCCCTAAAACTTTGTGCCGTAGGCTCGGACTAGAATTCAGTGTCCTCTGCGACAGACACGCATGCAAGAGTCAATAATTCAGCGTCCACTGGAACAGACGCGCATGCAAGAGTTAATAATTCAGCAGCCTCTGGAACAGACGCGCATGCAAGAGTCAATAATTCAACAGCCTTTGGGAGAGACGAGGATGAAAAATACAATTCAGTTGCCTCGGGGAGGAGAGAAGAACACCAAAAGAAGCAGCTGGCAAAAAATCACAGATCCGATTTTTGATAGCATTTTGACAGCCAACACCGTCCAACACGACCTGCTACTACTCGAGAACCAAATTCCTTTCTTTGTTCTTGAGAAATTGTTCCGACTCACAGTGGATCGGATTCCGAAACATCCCCATAAGTATTCCCTCACACATTATGTCTCTGTTTACTTTGGCAACATGATGAGTCCAGAAGGCAAATCCAAAACTAGTGATGGTTGCTCTCCTAATGACTTAGTCCTCTCGGTTTTTCACGACCAAACGAAAAATTCTAAAGATGAAGAAGAAGAAGAAGACATCCAGGGTACTAATGCTAATTTCAATCATATCCTCCATAAACTACACGAGGATTACCTTCCTCGTGAAGAAACAAAAAAGAAAGAACGTAATGAAATCATGCCCTCTGCATCAAACCTCGACTACGCAGGTGTTAAGTTTGTACCAGGTACGGAAAACAATCTATTCAGTGTCAAGTTCAACGAACCTAAAGGACCATTCTGGTGGTGTCATAGGGCACGTTTTGAAATCCCCCCTTTGGGAATATACGACCCCACAGAGGCATTCCTTAGAAATCTTATTGCCTTTGAACAATGTTGCCCTGGGGTTTCGCAACACTTCTCGTCCTACGCATACCTCATGGACATGCTCGTGAACTCCGAGAAAGATGTTGAAGTGCTTGAAAAGGCTGGAGTTGTGCATAACTATTTGGGCGCTAGCGAGGACGCAACCGATCTATTCAACAAGCTATGCAAGGAAGTTGCACTAGGAGAGTTCTTTTTCGCAGACATGTGCAACAAAGCCACCGAGTATAGTGAGCGTTGTTGGCCGAAGAATATGGCACACATGAGACGCAAGTATTTTGCTTCTCCGTGGACGTTCATAGCTTTCTGTTTGGCCTTTATTGCCTTTGGCTTGTCAATTACTCAATTTGTCCGCAGTTTTCTCAATTAAGAAGCTGATGATCATGAACATTTTGTTATGTTTCAACTACTTTAAGAGTATCTCTATGGGAATGTTTGGATATTATAAAGTTGTAAGTTTGATGTCCTTCTCCCTGGAGTAAAATTTGCCTTTGTAACCCCGTGATTGTATCATTTTCTTGTTAGCATCAGTGTTGTTGAAAAATTTATTTGTTAAACAGGAACATTCAAGTCTGAATCGTTAGTATTGAGATAGGTGAATTTTAATTGATTCACCATTTGGAAAGTAAGTTGACATAGTCATTGATATAATTTATCTGGCTGCTGTACAAATCAAAATTTTATGCATACCCAATTCAGCACAAACTACGTCCATTCTTCTTCGTTGAGAATCATCAAACATGTTGCATTTCATGTACCTAAAGAAAAAAAAAACTGCTTAGTACAGTTTGATAGTCAAGAATAGTTTGGTCATAGGAAAACCAGAATGTTGGTTTAAATGGTTCTGCTTGGAATTTTGATACACCCATACGATAACAATAAATATGATTGCCAAAGTCAAATTAATTTTGGGTTAAAAAACAAAACTTGCTCAACAGTTTTGCCAAATTCAATGTCAAATTTGACAATTATCCTACTTGCTACATCACTTTCGAAGTGCAAAAAAAAGGAAGAAAGTGCCAACTTCGAACTCAAATGGTGAGTTTTTAGGTCGTATGTTGCAAACTCAAATGTTCCAACTTCGAAGCTTTGTCAAGTTAAGCTAGATTTTGGTTCTGTAAGTGCCAAAAGGGGAGATAGCTATTTCCAAAGTTGGGATATGGCCAACTTTCGTTAGAATCGGGATTCAATTGAGTTGTAATTAATTTCGAATTATGTTTCCTATTTTGTTTGATTGGTATTAGAATTAGTTAGACAATTGAATTCCTGTTGGAATATAGGTTTGAGAAATTTTCAGAGCAAACTGAATAAAATCCCATTGGAATCAAGAAATTAAAATGCGGATCAACAATTTTTTGTAGGTCGCTTGAGTGACCTCTTGAGTCAAAAGATGCCAGTAGTCCCTAAATTGGTGCTTGCTCGAGAAAAATTGAATTTTTCTATAAATATATCCTATGCATCTAGGGTTATTTGATCTCACCAAAAGTTATTTCCAGATAGAAAAAAGTCTAAAAGACTTTAACATATTGTGAGTGGGTGATTCCATGAGGGTTTTAATGATTCGTTAATCAAGCTTTTTGATTAAATATCCCTTACGATTTGTTTATTAACAAAATCTTGCGAGACATTCTGAAGGCATTCAGATGCAAATTTGGAGGAAGATCTAAGAAGGCGTCACGCGATATATCTCAGGATTTGAGGAGTTGAATCTTGGAGAAAACACCTACTAGAGCGAACAGTTCATAAAGAGTCGACAAAAAAGCTTTAAATCAGCATAGAAGTTGTGAGAAACTTGAAATTTTTCACATATATCTATTTGTCGTGCTTTATTGCATTCTTTGTTTGTATATCTTGTAGGATCACGTAGATTAAATCTTAAATTAATTGAATTATTCAAGAAAAAAATTAAATAACAATAAATCAATCAATGTTTTTATCGGTTGCAACTTTTTAAAAATCTTGACCGATATTAAACGGGCGATAGTAGTATTTTGATTGCTGCTATTATCTTCAAACTTTCTTTTTCGGCGGGCTTACTTTTGACTGATTGATGATGATCTCAAAATATGTGGCTTGATATTTTCTATCTAAATGGTAAAAATAATGGCAATGGCCAACATTTTATTCCCATAGGCAAGAAGCCTTGTCACTTAGGAAGCAGCAAAGTGATAAGATTTAGTTTAAACATTTTATTGAAATCAAAATCTTTTGTCTGGCATATTCCTAGTGGGCCTACCTTTGTTATTTTCTGCCTAAAGGGAAAAAACAATGGCAATAATCAACATTTTATTACAAAACCTTATCACTTTTGCCTGTCATTTTCATTCCCTTGTATTCGAAGAGGTAGGCACGAAAATTCAATGTGACCCAATTTAACTAATAATATAGGCTGAGTTTAAACGAAATTATAATTTATTAGATGAAGTTGGTATTATTTCATATTTATAATTTATAATACTTTTTATAATTATAAAAATATTATCTAATAAAACTAATCGAGATTTATCAAACAAGAGTATACAAACAAATCGGGACAGAAATAATATTTCCAGGGAGGGATTCATCTAGTCACTGTGAGAGAGAATCAATACCTTCTTGTCTTGCCGAACTCCCTTTTTCCTTGACAAAAACAAACCCCCGTACTAACTTTGAAGCTTAAATCTCGTACAACAAAATCGTTAACAACTTCAATTCCAAACACCTTAATTCCAACCTAGATCTAAAGTAAAAACCCTATCATTTCAGATCACAGACAGACGCAAGATTGTAACATTGGAGACATGAATTTACATATATACGATGACCCAATTATACTTTCCAGATTAAGTTTTGGGGTTAGGGGAGTTAACTTGAAAACAAATCATACGTAATGCTACCATATCACCTAGTTGAATCCATAATTCATGTACCTGGAAGAGATTTGAAATATTTTTTTACGATAGTGTGTGAATTATTATCTTCATATTTGCCTTCCTCGTGGGTCTACTTTTGACAGATTGATAGTGATCTTGAAATATGTGATTTGACATTTTCTAACTAAAAGGATAAAAACAATAGCAATGGCCAACATTTTATTGCTGTCTGTTGTTGGAAAACTGTCATTTTTAATTGTTTAATCTCTAAATTACTTAAGAGAAATAATTAATTTTAAAAATTTGTCCCATCACTTTGTGTTGGGAGTGTGATCTGTTGCAATATCAACCCATCACTTCAATTAAACCAAAGCCATCTTATCAAGAAATAAAAATTTGGAAGTGTACACAATGGAATACAAGTCTTATACCAACTGCAATTCACTCTACCTCCACCACCACCGCCATCGCCATCGCCACCGCCTCCGCCTCCGCCTTCTCATCCTCCTCCTCATTTGGTGTATTTCCCGCTAATGATGGCAATGACGATAACCGATTGGAAGAACAACCTTGCTACGAATCTGGGTAACATCCAACTGTACTTCAATAAAATTTTCACCTAAATTAAGAGGCCATAAAATATGAAGCTCCCTTCATCGCCCTTTGGGTACTAAGATATGTTTGTTGTGTCATTTTTTTTTCCCTGGTGATTTAGACACCGGCATAAGGGTTATATATGAGTTCAAGGCCCCTACTCCTGCTGATGCTCAAGATGTAGAGGAAACAAATAGGGGTACATATTGCTATAATAGAAAATCTGCACAGAATATATGACAAGTCTTGTTTCATCCCTCTAGTTACTTGTGATCTGAAAACACATCACTGTCACATTATTCTGGTGAAAAATCCCATATAAAAATTCTGTATGGATATCTTTTTTTTCGGTGCATAGAGCGCAAGCTCTATGAATTCTAGATATGTTTGATAATGGCAAGGCGAATGTGAATTTGTGAATGCAGGAGAGCATTTGGTTGTAGAAAATAATAACAAGCAATACTCTGGGGCAGAGTTCCATCCCCAGTGTCCTCCCTCAGCCTGTGAATGCCCACTAAACATAGAACCAGAAGGCTTCAAGCAACTCAAGAACAATCTAGCTCCGGTCATTTGCCAGCGCTTGAGGGAATTGTTTAAGAAATCACTCACCGTTGAATCTGCAATCGAAACAACTCACACCAATGATCATCTGAAGCTCCTTAACGAATCGAATTCCAAGTTGAACGTTGTTCACGAAAATATGCATAAAGGAGCTCAGTAGTTGAGAGATGCCTTCCACAAAATCCCAGAGATCATCCTGTAAAAAATTAGGGAAAAAATACTACATCATATCTAGGATTGAGATGGGCTGCTACGCTAAACATTCTACGTTTATCATTTCCTCTGTTATTACTGAGTTAATTATGGACATCTCTGCTTTGTTTTTAACTGATCTATAACGCTGCTATGTACGACTATGGATCAATTAAGAGCTACAAAATTTGTTAGGGTAAATTACATTGACCTCCCCTGAGGTTTTACCAAATACAGTTTGAGGTTTATGAAATTACTATAATTTCTCTTATTTTTTAAACTATTATATAGTTACCTCCCTATTGTTAAAATTAGTCAAACATCGTAAGTTAAGCTATTAAAACTTCAAGTTTGAGATTTTTTTTAACAAAATAAATTTTAACATAATTTACATCACGTTTAAAATAGTCTATTTTAAATTTTTTAGATTTTTTTAAGCCGAAATTCAAACAAATTTTAAAATTTTATCAGAATTTCGATTTCAAAATAATTTCAAAAATTTAACATAGGTTATTTCTGAAGTGATAAAAATAACGTTACAGTTTATTTTATCAAAAAAAATCTCAAACTTGAAGTTTTAATGGCCTAATTAATTATATTAGACTAATTTTAACAATAGTGGAAGTAATTGTATAATAATATAAAATGTAAGGGAGGTTATTAGAATTTTGAAAACCTGAGGGGGGAGGTCAGTGCAAATCACCCATTTTGTTATTACTGCAGTCTTGTTTCAATCCTGTAATGGCTATTGGAACAACGTTAAGTTCATCATATGGGTTTTAAATTGCGTTTGTTTAAAGATCTGTCTTAACCACTCATACGACGCATCTTTTGTCAAGATACTATGGTTTGGTCTTGATATAAGTCTTGGAATGCTAAGTGATAATTGTACACGCCATAAGATAAGTCAAGCTCGAAAGAAAAGGCTTTCGCCACTTGAGCCGTATGCGGGGCTTTTAATGTCATAATTTACAAATTTGTAATTCCGTTTGGTATGTGATTTATTGCAATTATTAATTAGGATTTGGGTTCAATTCAATTTAGAATAGGGATTCAATAGGAATTCGTATTTAGATTGGTTTGAGGAAGTTCAAGTCTATATCTCTAGGAATCTGATTGCAAATTGGTTTAGATCTCACTAATTTGACCAAGTTCAGTAGAATCCAAAAGGTCGCTCTAGCAAGTTCGAGGCCGCTCTAGTAAGAAAAAGAGACTTGCAATTCTGTCCATGCAGTAGATACTGTGAATAAGATTTGGCCGCTCGACTTCACTCACAACATTTTTCTTCTGAATTTAAACATTAGAATGGTGAGGCTTCAACTTTTTCAAGAATAATTTGGTTGAACTATAGAGGTATGCCTCTTCAAGCTTGGGATTCTCTTACTTTTACAAGAATTGGGAAACAATGGGGTACATATCTTGCTACAGACGACGAAAATAAAATTAACTTATCTTTTGACATTGGGAGGATGATGATACTTACTGATGTATTGGAAAAAATTGATACTCGGATTAATATTCTTATTAATGGGAGAAATTATAGAATTAAAGTATGGGAGGAAGTTTGTGAAGATCCTTTTGATGTGGATTCCAGTTTCAATGAAAGTACAGAGGAAGGTGTTCAATTGGCAGAGGTGGAGATCAGGATTGCAATAGAAGAGAAAGGGGAGAAGACGACGATGACAGGGATTCTGATGTGGGTGATGATGTTGCAAATCAGGACGGGGTTAGCAAGGGGAAAGGGGGTTGACCTGGCAAATGGTGGTATAGTTCAGACAATAGTGCTACATACACATCACTTTTGCACATTATTTTTACGCATCAACACAAAACTACGTCGTTTTGTGTTGAAGAAGACCCAAATATATTTTGAGCGATATGGGTCAAAAATAAATATGATTTTTTCTCAACACAAAACGACGTAGTTTTGAGTGATGTGCAAAAATGATGTGTAAAACTAATGTGTGTATATCATTTTTGTAGTTCAGAAGGAATCTGATGAGCTGGAAATTAGGGCCCTAACCTATCATATGCCACCTGGGTCCCAAAACACCTAAGTAGCAGGTGACCAGGTGTCAACCAAAACACAAAAGAAAACACACATATATATTCCTCTTCTTAGGTTCCTTGTTTTGCAAAAATTCGGACCTTTTATTTTTGAACTAAATTTTAATAATTCAAATTATTTAATCTATTTAAAATATATTTTTAAAAGGTACATGCGAAAAATAAGTTTAAAAACGTATCGAGAAAAGTTTGATCTAAATAGTTTTTTATAAATGCTCATAATAACAGTTTTATAAAAAACTGTTTGGATCAAATTTTTGCCGATATTATTTTAAGCTGATTTTTAGCGAATACCTTTAAAAATATATTTTAAACACATTGAACGATTCAAATTATCAAAATTTGATTAAAAAATTAGAGGTCCGTATTTTAATAAAATAAAAGATTATATATATAGCCCCCAAAATAGCCAAAAGCTGCAATGGGGGCCGATATTTCAATGGATTACACTCCCAAGTCTACGTGTAGTTGAGCTCCATATAAATTATTCCCAACACTTAGAGTTATCAAAATTAAAAGTTCAAGTATAACTATGGTCTCTTTGACTTAAATTATCTGATATTATTGTTCCGGTCTTTTAAGTTTTTTTTTTTTTTTGTGACATGTTATCAAATTTACCTTAAACATTTGGGATTACTCATTTCTCCTGACGTAAGGAATCAAAAGATTCAAAAATTATGACCAAAAGTATCAAAAAATTTACTAAACGACAAAGAATTCAAAAATGATAATTCTTCGCTGTTTTTGGTATCTTTAGCGTCATCTTATCTTAATTATTTTTTTATTTTGGAAAAAAAAATTTGATTTTCGAATCTCTTGTAAAAATAAATAAGAAAAAACAAAAAATTGCTAACATCAAGTAATACCCACTATATTTAATAAATAATAATTCAATTAAAATACAACGTGATTATTGTAATGTGCAATTATTGAGCCCATAAGTTAATTAAATTGAGTTGGGATTCATTGGAGTGATTTAAAAAGTATCTTGTTGGCTTTGTCAAAGTAAGAATTGATATCCATTAATGAGCTGAAAAATTTAGTTTTAAGTTAAAAATTTTATCGAATAAATATACTATTTGACAACATAAAAAAGTGTGATGTCTTACGGCATTTTCAACGTCTCCATCATTCAATAATTGAATGATGTATTTCAAAAATATACTATCATTATTGTAGGACTTAGTTCAAATAGCAGCATTGTAATAATAAAAAAAAGAAAATAATTAGGTTAGAATTTATAGATTTACAATTAATATTAATTTTTTTATGGTAATCCAATTTTCACGAAACATGAGGAAAATTAGGTACAGATTTTCAAAACTTACCAACATTAATGTATAAAATATTCTAATTAACTATTAAACACCTTTCCACAAGGCGTGTAAAGAGGGAATTGAGGGAATTTCTTTACCCTTTTGTGATTAAATATTCTTTTGATAGCGTATAATATCAAATTAATTATTACACACCTCTCCAGATGGTGTGTAATGAAGGAATTTAGAGAGATTTGTTTTGTGTTTTGTGATTTGAGAAGACACATTGCACTCACAATGCGGTAAAGAAGATTTATCAATAAAAAATTCATACAATTTTTTTATAATTAAGATATCTGGACGATTTTGTAATTACTTCCAATTTAATACCGGCTACTTCTCGAATTTTTGAAATTGACGATTAGACAAATTTTCAATAAACTATAATCATTGATTTTTATAAAGTTCTAATCACTCGATTTGACCCTCACGACCTTGAGCGGCAAGTCCTTTAGTCACACGATTAGTACTAATAGTTGGATGGTAAAGTTCAAATCACTTTCAGATAGGTCTTATGTCAGTGTCACTTTAATATTTGAAAAATAGGACAAATAATTTTTTAAATTGGAAAAGTACAAGACTGGTAATATTGAGGTCAATCATTAAAATAACATGTCGTTTTTTGATTAGATTGTTAAAAATTAAAGAAATTAGTAGTTTTTTAGACGTATTTAGATCAATTTTATCACATATAAAGATTTTTTCGCTACAGTTGGTGTAGTTGCTGATTCATTTTTTTACGCTTTATCCGTCATTTCAGAAATTTTGATGTCATTGGTAATATTATGACAAGATTGATTATAGTGCCTTTTTTTTAAGCAAGTCTACAAATACATTTCTCATGAGAGATCAGACATAAATGTGTCAGGAATTGCTCGTTACACGTGAATCGCACATCATTTGGAGGGTCTCACGTACATCAAGTGATTCTGGATAAATTTTAGTCTAAATTTATGCACAATGAAGCATGTTCGTAGACTTTCTTTTTTGTGTTTTTTACGCCTCTTTTTCTACTTATTTATTTCTTCAATTTTTTTAAGGAAAGAAAAAAGCAGGTAAAAAAAATTCAACAAAAAATTTGGCTTATGTTTTTTTTGTTTTTTGGTAGAAAACATGTTTTTTTGGAAGGTTTAGACCATTTCGAAAAGGACAAGTATCTTCAGAGTTACTCTAAACCGAAGCTTTCTAGAGCCTATTGAGGTGGTGTTCGACCATTGGAGTGTAGTTTGACCATTTTTCTCATTCTTTTTACACGTTAATTTACGCATATCTCGATTATTTATCAAATATTAATTTCATCATTTATTAACAGGAGCTCAATTAAAATTAGAATAAAAATGTATATAGACTGACCTCATAAAGTTATTATCACTTGAAATTTTTTGAACCCAAAAACATAAAAAAGAATAACTAAATTTCAAGACTCGGCTACCAAACCAATGGGATCGCATTTTTCTCACCTCTTTCAAATATTAATGTCACTATTAAATCTCCCCCTTTTAATTTTTGGTTGATTCATAATATTTCTTTCATTTTTTTATTACAATGTCAAATATCATGATGAACTAAATAGTACTAAATGTTAGGTACAACATATTATTGTTTTCAAGTAAATGGTAGCTCTCTGAAGATGACATTTAGGGTACAGGTTTCATGCCTGCCTTATCTGGAATTGAATGTCTGCCATAATAAGAGTTGACACAACTTATAAGAGTAATTATTTTGTGATCTTGGGATACCGTTATGTGATGATATTATTAAGATTTCATTATTTTTAAGTGAATAATGAAAATAAAAAAATGTAATTTGTTACAAAAGTGATGTCTGATTTAACGTCGTATTTCAAAACTTGACAAACTTGAGGAAGTTTGAATTTTTTTATTAAACTCGCAAAATTTTACCAGCTATGAACAAATGAAAAAATTTAATTGCTTAAGTTACAAATTACTCTCACCTCTCAAATAATTGAGCTTTCACTGATCAGCCTCCAATATTTTTTCCTTCTCATCTCATACCTCTATTTTTCCGTCACATCTCCTCTCAAGCCTTTCTAGGTTCCTACAAACTAGTCCTTAAATATTATATCAAACAATTCAAAGAATTGTAATCATCATACAATTATTAAACCGATATTATACAATTACATGACTCGATCAATTTTAGTCAAACTCAAACACAAGACAACTAGCTCTCCCCTTAAGAACTGCACGCCCAAGTTATCTAGCATACGTCTCAAGTGGGAAAAGCCCTTTTCCTTCGCATTTAACTTATCACATGTGCAATAAACACTAAGGATACGTTGTTAATGGACAGGTCAATTACAAGGGTTGTATAAAAGACCGAACTGCAATATTATGACAATAGGCGCCTCATATGAATAGTTAAGACATGCCTTTTTTTTTTATAGCTGAGGTATCCAATCAGATTTAAAATTACCCCCAATTTATTACCGACTAGTCCTCAAGAGACCAATTCTACCGTCCATAAAGATTGATAGCACCTCAAAAGTTTCGAACCTGAGATGTAAGATGGAGCATACCTCTAAGTTTCAGGCGTTAACCACCAGGCCAACCTTTCGGGTTTTAAGACATTCCTTTAAACGCAAACTTTTAAACCTAATCTATAACCCATACAGTTGTTACAATTACCCATTACAGGATTGAATCAAGATTGCAGTAATAACAAAGTTTGTAGCTTTTATTTTATCCATATCCGTACATTATAACACCATTATAGATCAGTTAAAAACTGACAAGAGATACCCATCAACTTAGTTATAACAGAGCAAATGATAAACATAGCAGCCCATTTGTTACAGGATGATCTCTGGAATTTTATTGAAGGCATCTCTCAGCTGCTGAGCTCCTTTTTGCATATTCTCACGAACAACGTTCAACTCGGGATTCGACTCGTTAAGGAGCTTAAGAAGATCGATGGTGTGAGCCGTTTCAATTGCAGATTCAACGGTAAGTGCTTTCTTTAACAATTCCCTCAAGCGTTGGCGAATGACCGGACCTAGATTGTTCTTGAGTTGTTTGAAGGCTTCTGGTTCTATGGTTAATGGGCATTCACAGGCTGAGGGAGGACACTGGCACTGGAACTCTGCCCCACAATATTGCATCTTATGTCCTACATCCAAATGCTCTCCTCCTGCATTCGCCTCACCATTATCAAACATATTCAGAATTCATAAAGCTTGTGGACTATCTATTTACCGAAAAAAAAGATATCTGTACAGAATTTTTGTACGAAAATTTTCACCAAAATGACGTGGGAGTGAATTTTGCCAAATTTCTATTGTAGCTTTACCTTCGTTCGTTTCGTATTCATCATTAGCATCAACAGGAGTAGGAGCCCTGAACCCATATGTAATTGGTATATCGTTGTTTGAATCACCTGGAAAAAATGACACGACAAACATGTCTTGGTATCCGAAGGGCGATGAAGGGAGCTTAATAATTCATGACATCTTAATGGAGGTGAAAACTTGATTGAACAGATTTGGACCTTACCCGGATTGGTAGCGAGGTTGTTCTTCCAATTGGCCATCGTTAGCGGGAAGGACACCAATACGAGGAGGAGGAGGAGAAGGCAGAGGCATAGGCGGTGGTGGTGATTGGGGTGGCAAAGGTAGAGTGAGTTGGAGTAGGTATCAGACTTGTATTCCATTTTACCCTTAAAAAATTTTCTTCCCTGAAAAGCTTTTGGCTAATAGAGGGAGAAGTTGAACAGAAGTGATATGCTGATATTTCTAACAGGTCGTACTCAAAGGAAAATGGGGGTTCCTTTGCACATCCTTTGCACAGCAGTTGTGTGGTTTATCAAAATAACGTCGTTTTGGTATAAAAATAAAAACTCTAACGTGTCGAAGTCTGTCCAGAAATAGTAATTTGTGTGCTAAAACGACATTTTTTTGGTGCATAGCATACGCTACAATGCATTGTCACAGCAAGACCTCCAAATCTATAAATCTAATTGCGCGTAGTTGAAGTATGCATAAATTAATCCAGACATTTAGAGTCATCAAAAATCGAAATTCGAGAATACATGTAAGGTTTCCTTTCACCTAAATTATTAGACATTATTGACATTTTTTTTTCATTTTTTCTAATTAACATGGTATCAAATTTACATTAAATTTTTTTAGATTAATCATTTTTTTTAACCTAAGGAATCCAAATATTAAAAATCTATGACAAAAGGAATCAAAAAAATCCGATTTTTTTCAAAAAAGACAATTCTTCATTACAGTATCTTGAGTGCAGTTTTATCTTAATTTTTTTTTAATCTCTGTCAATTTTTTTATTTATTTATGTGCCTACCTCTTTGATATGGGATTCATTGTTGTGATTCACGTGGTTGGAAAAAACAAAAAGGGGATGAAAATGACAAAGAAAAGTTGTTCTAGCTGTTTCCAAAGTGATAAGGTTTCATGTCAATAAATTGTTGACCATTGCCATTGTTTTTTTCCTCGGCGTAGAAAATATCAAGTCACTTATTTTAGGATCACCATCAATCAATTAAAGGTAGACCCACTCGAGAGGCAATTCTGATCATAATTTATAAAAAATATCAAGTCACTTATTTTAGAATCACCATCAATCAATTAAAGGTAGACCCACGCGGGAGGCAATTATGATCACAATTTAATCATTCACGCTAACTGTTGTACCTGAAAAATTTTCTCATAAAAAAAAAAAAGAAAGAAAAATCCTAAGGGATATCATTCAGAATAACTATAAGGAAACAAATTATTTGTGCACATTCAAACATAGGTATGTTTGGAGCCGTCGGATGTACTTGTGGTCATTTATAATCATGTGAATTTCACATACATCCGACGATTCTAGACACATTTTTTTTAGAATGTATACGAATGATTTGTGTTCCTGGACTTTTTGGGTCATTTATAACAGAGGAGATTTTTTATGTTACTTTTGGTCCCCTTGTATGCTGGAGCTAATTTGAACAAAACTTTCTCAGTTAAAATCATGCATATCAGTAAAGGACAGTGATAAACTCCAGATATTTTGCTCACTGAAATTAACCAAAATATTAAATTCAAGAACAAAAAGTCATTAGAGATATGCCCTAACTAAGTTAAAACTTCAAGCTAAATTTTACATTCTTAGTATTTTTTTAGGTAATTCTGTCCATGTCAGCTTTAAAATTGTATGTTTCATTGAATCGATCTCAATCTGCATAAAAATAGAGGATTGTACAAAGAAGATGTCATTACAGGAATCGAATTACAAGTTCTCGACATACTTCGTTGAACAAAGAAAATTCTTAACCGATTTTAATTAAATCGGACCTGAGGCTCGGTTTTGTTTAGCTTAATGTTGGGTATTTTCCTGGATACATAAGATAAGGTACTAATAACAACGGATGAGCCGTAGTCCCAAGAAGTTGACTTAGTAGTTAAGGCCTAAGACTCAGGTGTGTCAGTAGAATTGGTCATCAAAAAAATTAATTGAAATGTGTGTAAAATCATGATCCGGACACTTTGAGTTATAAAAAACAACGGGAAGCCCTCTATATATAGATGTGCCAGCAGAGGTGTTCGCATGCTCAAAACCAGAACAATCCTAAAAAGACAATTGCTTCTTGATTTCATGGATCAAAAGCAACTCCACTCAACTGAAATCAGTCAAGGGGGGAAGGACTATAAGAAAGCTCTTCACAGGCTTACAGTGACCATAGGTGACAATATTGATAAACATGCCCAGAAAACAGAATCTCTGTTCTCTTCCGCTTGCATTTACAGGGTGCCTGAAGAGCTTCGGAAGCTGAAGGAAAGTGCCTACATCCCTCGTCTCATCGCTATCGGCCCTCTTCACCGGGACGACAAACACCTCAAAACCCCCATACAAAATGTCAAATCGAGCTACGCCAATTACCTATTTTGTCGGTTGACTGAAGGAATAAAAGATCCTGAATTAGCCATGGAGAAAAAGTTTGAGGTGTTACAAGAATGTGTAGAAGAAATGATGAAGTCCATAGACGATGCAAAGAAATGCTACGCAGAAGAAGTTGTGCTGGACGAGGAAATGCTGTTGGTGGATGGTTGCTTCATCCTTGAACTTCTCTACAGATTCTCTCTTATACCCAAAGAAGAAAAAAAGCCTATCAAAGGAGAAGACAGTGGCAAGTCAAAGGTAAGAAAAAAATGCTTTTAGCATCATTTTTTGGGTTTCGTCTTTCATATTTTCAAACACTTTTACCAATTCTGGCCGTACAATGTGGCTTTGCTCTTAGATGCTCTCATAGGATTCCTCATTTGTTTCAAATTCAATGCACGTGAGTTCTCTCATTAAAAGTCTGTTAATTTAGTGAAGGGCCTCACTAAAACTTTGTGCATTAGGCTCAGACTAGAATTCAGCGTCCTCTGGGACAGACGCGCATGCAAGAGACAATAATTCTGCGTCCTCCAGTTCAAACGCGCATGCAAGAGTCAATAATTCCGCGGCCTCAGGGAGAGACGCGGATGAAAAATACAATTCAACTGCCTTGGGGAGGAGAGGAGGACACCAAAAGCAGCAGCTGGCAAAAAATCGCAGATCCGATTTTTGATAACATTTTGACAGCCAATACCATCCAACATGACTTGCTGCTACTTGAGAACCAAATTCCTTTCTTTGTTCTCGAGAAATTGTTCCAACTCACAGTGGATCGGATTCCGAAACATCCCCATAAGTATTCCCTCGCGCATTATGTCTCTGTTTACTTTGGCAACATGATGAGACCAGAAGGCAAATCCAAAACTAGGGAAAGTTGTTGTTCTCCTAGTGACTTAGTCCTCTGGGTTTTTCGAGACCAAACGAAAAATTCTAAAGAAGAAGAAGAAGACATCCGGGGTACTAATGCTAATTACAATCATATCCTCCATAAACTACACGAGGATTACCTTCCTTGTGACAAAACGAAAAAGAAAGAACGTAATGAAATCATGCCTTCTGCATCAAACCTCGACTACGCAGGTGTCAAGTTTGTACCAGGTATGGAAAACAATCTATTTAGTGTCAAGTTCAGTGAACCTAAAGGACCATTCTGGTGGTGTCATAGGGCACGTTTTGAAATCCCCCCTCTGGGAATATACGACCCCACAGAGGCATTCCTTAGAAATCTCATTGCCTTTGAACAATGTTGCCCCGGGGCTTCGCAGTACTTCACATCCTACGCATACCTCATGGACATGCTCGTGAACTCCGAGAAAGATGTCGAAGTGCTTGAAAAGGCTGGAGTTGTGCATAACTATTTGGGCGCTAGCGAGGACGCAACCAATCTATTCAACAATCTATGCAAGGAAGCTGCACTAGGAGAGTTCTTTTTTGCAGACAAGTGCGACCAAGCTGCCAAGTATAGTGAGCGTTGTTGGCCAAAGAATATGGCGCACGTGAGACGCAAGTATTTTGCTTCTCCGTGGACGTTCATAGCTTTCTTTTTGGCCTTTATTGCCTTCGGCATGTCGATTACTCAATTTATCCGCAGTTTTCTCAATTAAGAAAGCCGATGATCATGAACATTTTGTTGTGCTTCAACTACTTTAAAAGTATCTCTATGGGAATGTTTGGCTATTATGAAGTTGTAAGTTTGACGTCCCTCTCCTTGGAATAAAATTTTCTTGTTAGCTTCATTGTTGTTGAAAAAATTATTTCTTAAACAGGAACATTCAAGTCTGAAACGTTGGTATTGAAATAGGTGAATTTTAATAGATTCACCATCTGAAGTAACTTGACATAGTCACTGACATAATTTGTCCGGCTGCTGTACGAATCAATATTTTGTGCATAGCCAAGTCAGCACAAACTATTCCCTGATCTTCTTCAATGAGAATCATCAAACATGTTGCATTTGATGTACCTAAAGAAAAAAACATACTGATTAGTACAGTTTGATAGTCAAGAATAGTTTGGCAATAGGAAAACCAGAATCCTGGTTTAAATGGTTCTGTTTGGAATTTGGATACACCTATATGATAACAATAAATATGAGTGCCAAAGTCAAAATAATTTTGGGTTAAAAAACAGAACTCTCTCCATAGTTTTGCCAAATTCAATGTCAAATTTGACAATTATCCTACTTGCCACATCACTTTCGAAGTGCAAAAAAAGGAAGAAAGTGCCAACTTCGAACTCGGTGAGTTTTCTGTGTCTAAAAGTCTTATGTTACAAACTCATGTGTTCCAACTTGGAAGCTTCATCAAGTCAAGATAGGTTTTCGTTCCGAAAGTGCCAAAGGGGAAGATTATTATTTCCAAAGTTGGGATATGGGCAACTTTCGTTAGATTCAAGATTCAATTGAGTTGTAATTAATTTCGAATTACATTTCCTATTTTGTTTGATTGGTATTAGAATTAGTTAGATAGTCGAATTTGTGTTGGAATAAGTTTGAGAAATTGTCGAACCAGATTGAATAACATCCCATTGGAATCGAGAAATTCAAACGCAGATCAATGATTTTGTGTAGGCCACTTGAGCGACCTCCTGAGTTAAAAAATTTCAGTATCCCCTAAATTGGCGCTTGCTCAAGAAAAATTGGATTTTTCTATAAATATCCTATGCGTCTAGGGTTATTTGATCTCACCAATAGCTGTTTTTAGAGAGAGAAAAGTCTGAGAGGCTTCAGCATATTATGAGTGGGTGATTCCATGAGGGTGTTCATGATTCGTTAATCAAACTTCTTGGTTCAATATCCCTTAAGATTTGTTTATCCATGAAATCTTGCGAAACATTCTGAAGGCGTTCAAATGCAAATTTAGAGATCTAAGTAGGTGTCCTACGATAGATCTTAGGATTCGAGGAGTCGAATCTTGGAGAAAACACCTACTAGAGCGAGCAGTTCACAAAAAGTCGACAAAAGGGTTCTAAATCAGCATAGAAGTTGTGAGAAACTTGAGATTTTTCACGTATATTTGTTTGTCGTGTTTTATGGCGTTCTTTATTTGCTTATCTTGCAGGATGACATAGATTAAAATATTGAATTAATTGAAATAATTAATTAAATAATTAAATAATGATAAATCAATCGACGTTTTATTGGTTGCGATTGTTTAAAAATCTTGACCGCTATTAAACGGGTGATAATATTATTTTGACTGTTGCTATTATCTTCAAACTTGCTTTCTTGATGGGCCTACTTTCGACCGATTGATGACGATCTCAAAATATTTGGCTTGATATTTTCTATCTAAACGATAAAAAATGGCAATGACCAACATTTTATTGCCACATGCAAGAAGCTTTATCACTTAGGAAGCAGCAAAGTGATAAGGTTGAGTTCAAACGTTTTATTGAAATCAAAATCTTTTGTCTGTCATATTCCTGGTGGGCCTACCTTTGTTATTTTCTGCCTAAAGGTAAAAAACAATGGCAATGATCAACATTTTATTACAAAAGCTTATCACTTTTGCCTGTCATTCTCATTCCCTTTTATTCGAAGAGGTAGGCACAAATATTCAATGTGACCCAATTTAACTAATAATATAGGCAGAGTTTAAACGAAATTATAATTTATTAGATGAAGTTGGTACTATTTCATATTTATAATTTATAATACTTTTTATAATTATAAAAATATTATCTAATAAAACTAATCGAAATTTATCAAACAAGAGTGTACAAACAAATTGGGACGCATGTAATATCTCCATGGAGGAGTTCAACTAGTCACGGTGAGAGAGAATCGGTACTTTCTTGTCTCGCCGAACTCCCTTTTTCCTTAACAAAAACAAACCCCCGTACTAACTTTGAAGCTTAAATCTCGTACAACAAAATCGTTAACAACTTGAGTTCCAAACACCTTAATTCCAACCTAGATCTAACCTAAAAACCCTATCATTTCAAATCACGGACGGACGCAAGATTGTAATGTTGGAGACATGAATTTACATATATACAATGACCCAATTATACTTTCCAGATTAAGTTTTGGGGTTACGGGAGTTAACCTAACCTGAAAACAAATCATGCATAATACTACCATATCACCTAGTTGAATCCATAATTCATGTACCTAGAAGAGATTTTAAATAAATTTTTGCGATAGTGTGTGAATTATTATCTTTATATTTGCCTTCCTGGGTCTACTTTTGACTGATTGATAGTGATCTCGAAATATGTGATTTGACATTTTCTAACTAAAAGTGTAAAAACAATGGCAATAGCCAACATTTTATTGCCGTCTGTTGTTAGAAATCCTGTCATTTTCAATTGTTTAATCTTTGAATTACTTAAGAGAAATAATTAATTTTTAAAAAATTGTCCATCACTTTGCCTTGGGAGTGTGATCTGTTGAAATATCATCCCATAACTTCAATTCAACCAAAGCCATCTTATCAAGAAATAAAAATTGGGAAGTGTACACAATGGAAGACAAGTCTGATACCAACTGCAATTCACTCTACCTCCACCACCACCTCCACTGCCACCGTCTCTGCCTTCTCATCCTCCTCCTCATTTGGCATATTTCCCGCTAACGATGGCAATGACGATAACGGATTGGAAGAACAACCTCGCTACGAATCTAGGTAATGTCCAACTGTATTTCAAAGAAAAGTTTCACCTAAATTAAGAGGTCATGAAATATGAAGCTCCCTTCATCGCCCTTCGGGTACGAAAATATGTTTGTTGTGTCATTTTTTTTCCTTGTGATTGAGACACCGGCATAAGGGTTACATATGAGTTCAGGGCCCCTACTCTTGCTGATGCTCGAGACGTAGAGGAAACAAGTAAGGATACACAATGTTGTAATAGAAAATCCGCACAAAATATATGACGAGTCTTGCTTTCATCCCTCTAGTTACTTGTGATTTGAAAACACATCAATGTCACATCATTCTGGTGAAAAATCCCGTATAAAAATTCTATATGGATATCTTTTTTTCGGTGCATAGAGTGTTCGCAAGCTCTATGAATTCTGGATATGTTCGATAATGGCAAGGCGAATGTGAATTTGTGAATGCAGGAGAGCATTTGGTTGTAGAAAATAATAACAAGCAATACTCTGGGGCTGAGTTCCATCCCTAGCGTCCTCCCTCAACCTGTGAATGCCCATAAAACATAGAACCGGAAGACTTCAAGAACCTCAAGAACAATCTAGGTCCGGTCATTCGCTTGTGCTTGAGGAAATTGTTGAAGAAATCACTCACTGTTCAATTTGCAATCGAAACAGCTCACACCATTGATCTTCTGAGGCTCCTTAACTAATCGAATCCGAGTTGAACGTTGTTCTCGAGAATATGCATAAAGGAGCTCAGCAGCTAAGAGATGCCTACCACAAAATCCCAGAGATCATCCTATAACAAATTTGGGAAGAAAAGACAGCATCATATATCTAGGAGAGTGATGGGCTGCTATGTTAAACATGCTACGTTTATCATTTCCTCTGCTATTACAGACTTAATCATGCGTATCTCTAGTTAGTTTTTTACTGAGCTACAATGGTTTTATGTACGACTATGGATCAATTAAAAGCTACAAATTTTGTTATTACTGCAATCTTGATTCAATCCTGTAATAGGTAATTGAAGCAGCGGTAAGTTCATTGTATGGGTTTTAAATTGCATTTGTTTAAAGGTCTGTCGTAACCACTCATATGAGGCGGCTCTTGTCAAGATACTATAGTTCGGTCTTGATATGACTCTCGGAATGCTAAGTGATAATTGTACATGCGATAAGATAAGTCAAGCGTGAAAGAAAGGGCCTTCGCCACCTGGGCTGTATGCAGGATGTTAGTGTCATAATTTATAAATTGGTAATTCCGTTTAGTATGTGATTTATGCAATTATTTGTTAGGATTTGGATTCAATTCAATTTAGATTTAGTTGGAATAGGGATTCAATAGGAATTCGCATTTAGATTGGTTTGAGGAAGTTCAAGTCTATATCTCTAGGAGTCTGATTGCAAATTTGTTTAGATCTCACTAATTTGACCAAGTTCAGTAGAATCCGAAAGGTCGCTCTAGCGAGTTCGAGGCCGCTCTAGTAAGAAAAAGAGACTTGCAATTCTGTCCATGCAGTAGATACTGTGAATAGGATTTGGCCGCTCGACCTCACTCACAACATTTTTCTTCTGAATTTAAACATTAGAATGGTGAGGCTTCAACTTTTTCAAGAATAATTTGGTTGAACTGTAGAGGTATGCCTCTTCAAGCTTGGGATTCTCTTACTTTTACAAGAATTGGGAAACAATGGGTACATATCTTGCTACAGACGACGAAAATTAAATTAACTTATCTTTTGACATTGGGAGGATGATGATACTTACTGATGTATTGGAAAAAATTGACACTCGGATTAATATTGTTATTAATGGGAGAAATTATAGAATTAAAGTATGGGAGGAAGTCTGTGAAGATCCTTTTGATGTGGATTCCAGTTTCAATGAAAGTACAGAGGAAGGTGTTCAATTGGCAGAGGTGGAGATCAGGATTGCAATAGAAGAGAAACGGGGGAAGACGATGATGACAGGGATTCTGATGTGGGTGATGATGTTGCAAATCAGGAAGGGGTAGCAAGGGGAGGGGAAAGGGGGTTGACCTGGCAAATGGTGGTATAGTCCAGAAGGAATCCGATGAGCTGGAAATTAGGGCCCTAACCTATCATATGCCACCTGAGTCCCAAAACACCTAAGTAGCAGGTGACCAGGTGTCAACCAAAACACAAAAGAAAACACACACGATCTATTTTTTAATTAAATTTATAAAGAAAAGTTTGATCCAAACAGTTTTTTATAAATGCTCACAATAACAGTTTTATAAAAAACTGTTTGGATCAAGCTCTTGCCGATATTATTTTAAGTTGATTTTTAGCGAGTACTCTTAAAAATATATTTTAAACACATTGAACAATTCAGATTATCAAAATTTAATTAGAAAATTAGAGGTCCGTATTTTAATAAAATAAAAGATTGTATATATAGGCCCCAAAATAACCAAAAACTGCAATGGGAGCTGATATTTCAAGGGATTACACTCCCAAGTCTACGTGTAGTTGAGCTCCA
>JABCMJ010005717.1:0-18684 GCA_014822125.1 Arbutus unedo
AAAACAGGACGACTTTTTCTCGAAGAAAAGAATATAAAAAAGAAAAAAATATGAACAAAATTATCAAAAAGTTACACTAAAAACGAAGCTAAACAAATAATACTAATTGTCTTTAATTGAAAAGTAATTTAATTTAAACTCAACTACACATGTTAGATTTTCTTTAGAAAATAGTCAGAAAGGAACAAGAAATTCATATAAGTATTTTACAGGAGAAAAAAAGCAACCAAAGAAAATAACCTAAGAGCACCATTTTCTTTCAAGAAAAAATCTAAGAACATCAATCATTCGTGTACATCCGGATCATATAGATATAGCCGGAATTGGAAATGTCCGTGGAGCCCACATAATTATGAAGTGCATTAAAAAATTCTGAACATATCTGTGTCCGAATATACACAAATAATTTATGTAATTTTGTTCCTATACTTGTTCTTCTTTTGATCCCCAAAGATCTCTTAGCTATAAGAAAATGGACAATTCTTTTGGCTTGAATGTGAGCTGGATCTATCTTGTAAAAAGAAAGTTTTGGGAACTTTTCGAGAAAATTTCTAGAACAAAAATATTGTTGATGTAGTTGACTTTTTCGTTTACTATTATAATTTTAACATATAATTCAGGATGATTGAATAAAGAAAACAAAATTGATGACAACTGTGAATACATATATAAAAATTTGTAAGTGTTGTAGATGATTGAAGTTATATGCATGCACAAATACTGTTGTTAGAGTGAAGTCCTTTGATCGGATGTTCGGTTGACTCGTACTTAATTCGAAAAGTCATTTGAATTTCTTTAGTACTGTGAAGACAATAACTAGTTATTATTGTTCAGCATGTGTTAATCGAAAAACACTATGATAATTAAGTTAGTCTGTGAATCAGAAGGAAAATTTAAAAATATTGTTTGAGAGAGAGGGAGAGAGAGAGAGAGAGAGAGAGAGAGAGAAAGTGTATAAGATGTATCGTACTTTTCACCTGAAGTTACATTTTACAGATGGGCGAGCTCAAAACTAGCATGTTATATGGAGCACACTCCGTATGAGATTAGAGATAACCGTTACTACCCTGACGCCTTGCATGACGCACCAAATGTTAGGTCAGATACACGTGTTAGGACTGAGCTACTTGGAGAACATTTAAAAATGAGAGTATTCATGTCAACTGGGTCTTCTGGGTTATGTACTGTTTTGGCTAGGTTCACATGGCGCGCTTTTGGTTGCAAAAGACCATGCAGACCATGTTGGGTTTTGATCCGATTCATTGAGCTCGCCTAATAACTTAATCTTACTTAGTTAACGACCCAGATGTAATGTGATATTTTTTCACGAATCTTACTGGGTACATAAAGGTCATGAAAATGACACAAGATTGTGGCTAAATTTTAGGTTCATGTAGACCATACCCAACTAATTAATTAACATATATGTCGCTTGGACGCCAGTATTATTTCATATTTCGGGTTCTATGTTTGTTTGAATGACACCAAATTTTAGGTTTGTGTGGACTGTACTCAACTAAGTACGTATATTTTGATGCCAACATTATTTTTAAGAAGTCTGTTTAAAATAATTATTTTAAATTTAAATTAGTAAGCTTGTAATAATGTATGTATAAACACGTGGAATCATTCAAGCATATTGCTGACTTTTCACTTATACTAAATAAAGTAAGAGCTAGCGAGGCCAATTGGGTGGCCTTTCATTTACTATAATTTATTATTGGAGTATTTGTAAATAAAAAAAATGATTAAGTCATTGACTTTTCCAAAAAAATTATTAATCTCAAGGAAAAAAGGAGAAGAAAAAATAAAATTAACATATAAGGTTGTGGGAAGAAGATGGGAGTGTGTGATGGGATCAAAGTAGAGGGGGAGGTGTGTGTATATAAGTTTAGAAATGCATTATTCGTGCATAGAACCAGATATAGATATGTTTGAAACCATTAGATGCACGCGAATCACTTCAATATGGCTCAACGTTCATCTAATAGTTCCAAACACATCTCTGTCTAGAGTTTAGACCAAAATCTAAATTCTTCATTCTTGATTAAATTTTAATGATCTGAACCGTTCAATGTGTTTTAAAACATATTTTTATGGGTATTTGCGAGAAATCAGCTCAAAATATTATCGAAAAAAGCTTGATCCAAACAGTGATTCAAAATGCTGACAGGAACTGTGTTTTATGAACTACTATTTGGATCAAACATTTTTCGATAATATTTTGAATTGATTTCTCGCAGGTACTCTTTTTTTCTTCTCCCATCAGTTTTTCGATTCACTAATCGGAAACATAACTCGCCAATTGTCATATTAAAAATGCTGACAGGAACTATTTTATGAACCACTGCTTCGATCAAACCATTTCCGGTAATATTTTGAACTAATTTCTCGCGGGTATTCTTAAAAACATGTTTTGAACACATTGAATGGTTTAGATCCTTAAAATTTAATCAGGAATGAAGAGTTTAGATGTTTATCTAAAAAAGTATTGGTATCTTGAGTCTTTTCCAATATATATATATATATATGGATCTTCATGGCTTACTATTTTATAAAGTTCATTGATGTCTTAATGTGTATTATATAGTTTTTTTGATATCTCATAGTGTTTAGGTAAATTTACGCACACCTTGACTAATTTTTCAGAAACCATTCTCACTGTTCACTAGTGTGAAGTGAACAGTGAGAATATGAGAAGCTAATATGAGAATATGCAAATTTGATAGCACCTCAGAGGTTTTGAATATGAGAATTCTAGAAAGGAGCACACATCTTAGTCCCAGTCTTGACTATTAACAAAACGACAAGTTTGGAAACACATTATTCGTGCACAAATTCGAACACATCTCCGAAATCGTTTAATGCACATGGAGCTCGTATTATATTGGAAGGCTTTACGTGCATTAGACGATTCGAAACACATATATATTTGAATTTGTATATGAAATGATATGTTTTTAGAATTTTTGTTAAAGAAAACGTGTTGTAAAAGAAAAATGTTAGTTGTGTTTGTTATTACTAAGATTTTTTAAGGGGAGAGAGAGAGAGAGGGAGGATGTATGTGTTTCTCCTTTAGCTCAATCTCTTTCTTTATGGGTTCAAGTTGCTTTTAATTTGTATACAATGTCACAAAATTTCCATCGAAAGATTGCCAAGATTACAAAGTCGTCGGAGGCGGCACTATTGGGTGCTTATTGGCGCAGCCAAAGAAAAGGTACGTTGATTGGTGTACGAAGATTAGGAAAGAGGTTGTGCCGCCCGTGACTACAACATGAAAACTAGGACTCATCGGTTAATTTGCTTCTCAATCTCCGTCGCTTTCATCTGATCTTAAGATACGTTTAATGATTAAAACATGAGAAAGATTAAAAAATACTTTTAATTTGTATACAACGTCATATAATTTTCATCGAAAGACTACTACGATTACAAAATCGTCGGAGGCAGCACAACAGGCCGTACCCATTGGCGTTGCAAAAGGAAAGGTAGGCTAGTTCGTGAGTGGAGTGAAAAGGGACTATGCGACCCGCAAAATTTAATAAGAGAAATAGGGTACATTGGCCAATTCGTTCACGATCTCTATCATTTTCATAAGATTGTATGTTACTTTTAATGATTGAAAAACATGAGAAACCTATAACTAAAAAATTACGGATCTTTTTTTTTCGTGTTTCAAGTTTTGTATTTTTTGGAAAATGAAATTGCGAAGATTTATTCGTATATTATTTTATTATTTGTGGAAGAAGATTCTGAATATCGGCCATAACCAATCCTTTTTATGGTTCTTGAAAAATACAGACTTTAGTTGTTTTGTCAAAAAGCAAGTTTACACATATAATTCTTATGTATAAATGCGAATATAAATGTATTTGAAATCGTCTAATGTACGTAAAATTCATATTATTTGGAAGAATTTCACAAATCACGTGCATTGAATAATTTTGAACTTATTTGTGTCAGCATCTGTCCATGAAAGTCTGTATGTGTAGATTTTCTCTTTCAAAAAAAGCAAGCATATATGGACCAGGGGCCGTACTGTGCATTGTGCATAGCAAAGCTTACTGTGCACCAAAATGACGTTATTTTATAGCGCAACACGGGCTGTTGTGCATATGGGTGAAATTGGGTCGGTTCAATCAGTTTTTCGGTCATGACGGATCAAACCAATCGATTCGGGGTGAAAAAAGTAATGCCCGGTCTAGACCGAAATTTTAGGTAAATCAAAATTGGTTCGGGTTGCTTTGGCCTGGTCGGTTTTTTCAAAAATTTCGGATTGGCACTTCAGAATCACTTAAAAAATAGTTGATTTTTTACATGTTTCGGTTCAATCCAGTTTAGATCGTTCGGTTCAGTTCATTTTGATTAGATATTATATTATTTGGTTCGGTTCGGTTCGGATATATTTAGAGAAAATTGAAACCGAACCAAAAATTAAAATGACAGAATGAGCTTATGGACTGACCGCAGACCGAATATTCAAGTCGATTTTTGTCGATTTTTTGGTCCGTTGATTTTTTGTATCACTCCTAGTTGTACATTACGCATAATAACCTATCTAATTCTAACATATACAAACAATTTTTTGTTCATATTCGAATACATGTGTACAGAATCATTTATTCACGTAGTGTTCACATTATTTTGAATATGTGGAGAGTAAGTGTATACTTTGTCTATCTATTTTAACTTTTTTCCCGACAAAATAAAACCACAAAAACAAAAATGGATAAAAAAAATTCTCTTGGGGATGTTGATATCAACAGCAACCGTTTACTTTTCAGATGGGTAATTTGGTAAATACATCCCTAACCTAGGAACAATTTAAACCAACCCCCCACAAGAAAATTGCACACCCACAACATCTGTCACGCCATCCGGAGGAGGAAGAAGAAGAAGAAGACGACGACGACGACGCCGAATTCCCGGCGAAGGCGATTTCAAATCACCACCGACTCATAATTCTTCATATATAGGTATAGAATTTGCAGAGAGAGAGAGAGAGAGAGAGAGGAGAGGAAAATGGGTTCAGAGTTGATCTACAGGGGTCACGAATCTCAACATCAATCCGATGCCTACTCGCCAAAACCACTCAAGCCATGGATGTCCGTGGTTCGTCCGATTCGTTACGTGCTTCGTGAGCAGCGCCTCCTCTTCGTTCTCGTCGGCATTGCTATCGCCACCCTGTTCTTCACCCTCATCCCTTCTTCCTCCCCTCCCTCGTACCTCCACGACCCGCTCTCAGACTCCCGCTTCCAATCCAATTCGAATCAGCTAACGCACCGGGTCTTCTACCAGGGCAACGCCGGGTTCGGGTCATTCAGTTCGGGCGGGAAGATCCCGTTGGGTCTCAAACGGAAGGGTCTCCGGATCGTTGTCACCGGTGGGGCCGGGTTTGTCGGGAGCCACCTCGTCGATCGTCTGATTGCGAGAGGGGACAGCGTGATCGTCGTTGATAATTTCTTCACCGGTCGGAAAGAGAACTTGATGCAACATTTCGGAAACCCTAACTTCGAGCTGATCCGACACGATGTGGTTGAGCCTATCCTGTTGGAAGTCGATCAGATCTACCACCTTGCATGCCCTGCTTCCCCTGTCCATTACAAATTCAACCCCGTCAAGACTATCATATCCTTTTTTCCCCAATTTTTTTGAAATTTCCTTTGGGAATTTGTTTTCTGATTGAGATTTTGTTTTCGTTTCGTTTTCGTGTTCCTTAATTCTGATTTGTTAGGGTTTCTCACAAGACAAATGTGGTAGGGACTCTGAACATGTTAGGGCTGGCGAAGAGAGTCGGTGCGCGGTTTTTGCTGACGAGCACCAGCGAGGTCTACGGTGATCCTCTTGAACACCCTCAGGTCGAGACTTATTGGGGCAACGTCAATCCGATCGGTGAGTCCTCTCTCTCCGTATCTATGTATATATGTGTGTGTGTGTGTAAACTGTATCTGGCTGTCGGTGGTGGCCGGAGCTGCGATAACATGCGCCGGCGACGCGGTTGCAGAGTCGCCGCGTTTAGAAATTTGTGTTTGGTGGTCAACTTTTGACAAAAAGCCGTCGCGATTGGAAAAGTCAAGACAGACGGTGATTACCTGGTCCGCTAACTGAACGGTCCAGGATATTTGGAAGTGGGATATCTGGATATAAATTAATAAATTATGTCGTTTTATTATCCTTCTTCGGTACCGAGCCCGATCGAATTTATGAAAGAACCAATATGGGCTCAATCGGCTCAAGTGAGATTGATTTGGTGGGAATAGTCAGGGAGCCAATGATTTTTTTTCTCATGTTTTGGTTAGCCAATATATTAACTAATCAATTACAATAAATTGAATAAGATTTTGGAATTTTTTTTCTTTTGGAGTACCTCCACACCGAATATGAGCTTAATTCGGACACAATCCACATTGATTTCTCACTGTTTACAATCCACCAAAAATAGACCGGAATTACTTATATGATGTCGGTCTGTCTCCTCTATTTTGGTTTAAATTCACCAATTAATTATCTCATTTTTGTATGAAATTGAATAATTAAGATTTATCTCATTTTATAAATTTAAATTAATATTTTATGCTGTACAAAAAATGAAAAAATATATACGATCAAATCAAAATCGATCAACTGATTCTTATTCTGAACCAATCACACATTGGTTTTTTGATAATATTTTCACGCATAAAGTAAAACTGTGGGAGTGGTGGAGGGCGCATTCGTAAATTAGATATGGATGCACGCGATTCCAACATGAAGGTTTTTTTTAATTTTTTTTATATATAGATCTGGCAGCAGATGGAGTTCGTGGGATACTATACGAGTAGTACTAGGAGTAGAGTATTATTTGGAGTCTGACAGGTTGGTGATGATGACGACAGGTGTCCGAAGTTGCTACGATGAGGGAAAGCGCACAGCGGAAACGTTGACCATGGACTATCACCGTGGTGCTGGAGTTGAGGTTAGTAGCTACCCCCATCACTAATCCAACTTAATTACTCACTAATTATTTGATAGTAAACCGTAATTTGGTAATCTGTTGCATGGGGTTACACTAATAATTGTTCACGGGGTAATGTTGTAATCTTTGTAGACCCACAAGCCAAGTGTGGGCCTACGCACAACTTTGTTGATGTTGTTGCCTTGTTGGTGGCAATGGTGGGGCCTCCTCACTTTTTATGAACCTTCTGATTAGTTATTGTGTTCTTATATCCCTACTGATTTTTCATAGAGGATGCACCGTAGTTTCAATTTTGTAACACCTCTAAGCTGATTTAATATTAAAATTCACATCATTTTGAATAAGATTTATGTCGAAAAATTCTTTTTGAATATATTCTCTTAAAACGGGCATCTGATATCGGTAGGCATAGTCAGAAATAACTATATGTAGATTGCCTTTTATTACTCTATTTGTGTAGTCCGTTTTTGTTACAACATTCATACTTTTATTATTCTGGTACACACAAGGACAATTACTATATTATTAGCCTTTTTTTTAGATTGAAAGACAGAGAAAGGTTTTTTGGGTAAACAAAGCCTTGGGGCAGGAACTATTCCTTTAGAACAAATAATTGCCGTCGACCAACCTCTCTTTGCATTTTTCGTATAGCACCCCGGGTCTTGAATTGGAAGGAATACAAGCTTTGGTGTATCCAAAGTAAAACGAATACTTGTCATGAGTGAGGTAACCGGTCTCCTTTTTAGCTATTAGAAGACCAATTTTCTTGAAAAAGTTGAAACGATATGACTTATGATACTGAATCCATACACAATGAGAATATAAGTAGGTTCCCAATTCTAGAAGAATTCTTGCCAAGATGACGGATCTTTTCGTAAGTGCCAGTACTACATGAGCTTCGAGTCACTAAATATGAACCGGTACCATAGGCCTCGTGTCTAGCAAGGTTGTAGATTGACCGATTAGAATACAAACACCTATTGTGAATGTTATTAGTTATGAAAGTAGGATGGCCACACCATTCTAGAGGTTTTTTTTCCCCTTTTCTGTGTAATGTTTTTGTAGAATTATGGTTCTTCTTTATATGTCGGTCTTGCTTTGCTATATAGGTGAGAATTGCTAGGATTTTCAACACATACGGGCCTCGGATGTGCATTGATGATGGCCGTGTGGTTAGTAATTTTGTTGCTCAGGTATGTATCTTGGAATCGTATTTTTATGGTATGCGCATAAATAGATGAGAAAATCTCTTAACATAGACTCCCGTGGACCTGCTGTGCGCAGTGCACAGCAGGGTGTGCTGCGCGTTAAAACGACGTCGTTTTGGTGCGTAGAACACTGACCGAACAATTTTTTATCAGTGTTTTACGCATCAAAACGATGTCGTTTTGGCGCGCTGCTGTGCGCAATGCACAACAGCCTCCCTATTTTCGATCCGGACACAGTGTACAATACATGTGGGGTCCATAAAATAACGAAGAATCTCCCATGCACGGGAGTTGCGTGCATAGACTTGCCCTAAATGGATATGCTAATTGTAATTTGTGATTCAATGTGCATGTTAATGATAATTAAATCTTGACCTTGACAAAACAGGCCCTGAGGAAGGAGCCATTGACAGTATATGGTGATGGCAAGCAGACTAGGAGTTTCCAGTATGTTTCAGACTTGGTAAGATTAAACTAATGGACCATTATTTATTGATCACATCCTCTCTTTATTCGATGAATCTATCGTCTTAATGTGTCTTGAACCAAAAAAAAATCTCGTGTAATTACCTCTCTTTGGCCGAATCTGTACGAAGAACCACTGCTTCGCAAGAAAGATATTTGGGCAATTTTGGAAATAGCGGATTTAGTAGTTCCTTAATATGTTATTACTAATCAATTTATCGATTTATTTTCAAGCAAGCCTTTTGCGTGACTAACACACAAAAAAGCACTTGCCGGCCTCTCTCTTTGTTTTGAGGAAAGCCTCTATGTTCGCATTCTACGGGGAACTCAATTAATTTGGGATCTAGCTTTTACTTTTCTCTCCATTTGAATTCAAATTCCGAATTTCTCCCAGGGTAGACATGTTTGTTGCTTCTTTTTATGTGCTTTTTCTTTGAAAAGACCGTGTATCTGATTCCTCTCTATTTGCCTGACTGGATGGGGATCACAGTTTGGCAACCGTTCATCATACATTCTTGGGTTTTCAGCAAGACATGCATGAGGGGCTGTTTTACGAGTCGAACTCACTTAGAAAGTTTACGCCCCTATTTGAATAAAGCATGCGCTTGAAATTGGATTCACTCGTTTTTATTTTCGGGGATTATCCTATTCCAAAGAGCAGTCGGTGATTAGCCTGCTCGCCTCGTCCTTTGAAGAAGAGGTTCAGAATGAGGTTTTCTTTCCAAAAGGGAGACGACAGATAGGTCGAGAAGTCCCCTTCAGTCGCTTTCAATTGTGACAGAAATTAATAACATTTTGGTAGGTTTAGCATGTCACGTGTCCTCATGCCCACCAAATAAGAGAGGGCCACATGACCATCTTGACTCTGCAATAGGACACAAAAGTGGATGTTTCTTAGAGAAGGGCACATTACCTGTCATATGTACCTACCCTATTAGTCTCTCGTTACTTGCCTATAGTCTGACATAGCTGAAAACGTTGTCAGAAAAATAAATGTAAGCATGTGCCATGCTAGTTTTGAGGATGCAATTAAAAGTTTGTGGCCTTTCCCAACTTTTTTTTAAACTTTATTTCCATTTGCATGGCTCTAATATCCGTTCTGCTAGTCTTCTTAACTGTTCTTCTTGTATTACTTAATTCTGAGGTCATAATAAGTTCACCTAGATTTGGGGTTCTATGTTTTGTTTCTCTATTGGGTGTGTCATGTGTCAAAATGGTATTACTTGAGGTTTTTACATTTTCAAACCAATTAAATTCTCCTTAACTCCATTTTTACAAGGCACACACGAAGCATGTGCATAACCTGTAGAAAGCTGTAAAATAGGAAATGACAAATACAATGTGATAATTTTTTTAACAAGAGTCTTTGTCTTCGTTTTGTAGAATCTTCCTATCTAAGTCCGAAAGATTTTTTTTGTGGTCTACCTGAATTTAAGATCGTAAAATTTGCTTACAGAAGACGTTTATTGCCCTAGGCTGGCTTGATGTCTTTCTCTTTTATCCTAAGCAATTATTGGATTGGAAGTTAATAAAAACAACTCTCTTTTGTCCCAAGCAGTTGTTGGATCGAATATTAATGAAACAGTAAAGGTATTTTTTTCTTGCGGGCACTTTTGGAAAAAAAATGGAGAGTCAGTCTAAAAAAAATGTTCACACTATAAAAGGGGTTCTTTTTCTAATAGTAATAGATATATGTAAACTAGATTAGAAGTAGAACCTTCCCAAGTTTAATGTTTCTCTGAGATTCATGCCAATTACTTACATCATCTACTACCCTCTTTCTTTTGTTGGCACTGTGAAATCTATCTGGAAATAGGGTTACACAATTTTAGCCATATCTATCTCTGCCCCTTTCTCCCTTCCACTGTAGATAGATGTATATATGCGTGCATAGCAGCAGAAGTTTATTTTCACCAAGCATCTCAGTAAGGTACCACCAGTGACAATCTGTGCCCATTTATTTATTCTAGCTGGCTAGACTTATTAGTACTAGGCTACACAGGACCACTTATGGGACAAAGCGGCTGTAGTGCGGGCTGCACTATAGCACTGTAAGGTAGCCGAAACGATGTTGTTTTGGTGCGAGCTGTTGTCAAAATACACATCGTCGTTTTGGCTGCGAGCTGTTGTCAAAATATGCGACGTTTTTTTGGCTGCGAGGTGTTTTCAAAATGCATCAGCAGCCAAAACATCGCTTTGAGGATCCAGCACTACAATGTTATTGTGCAGCCCATATTACAGTTCTTCGGATCCCCAGTGTTGAGGATTCCTAAACAAGCAGTATTGCTTTTTAGATGTCGGGGTTGGATTTTCCTATTTGTCCTCCCTTAGAAGTAAAGCTAAGCATATCCTAGTTTCAAAATGAAGATGAATATGCAGAATTTTAAATCCTGTTATGAAGATTCCTGTTTTATATGTCAAAAGGCTGATGATGGGGTTTGTCCATTGTCATTTGCAAGGTGGAGGGTCTGATGCGCCTGATGGAGGGAGAACATGTAGGTCCTTTCAATCTTGGAAACCCTGGAGAATTTACCATGCTTGAACTTGCTCAGGTATCACCTCTACTACCATCACCTACTATATCGTCTTTCTTGTGGACTCGTCACAAGGTTTACGTCATCGTATTAGTCAAACAGGAAGAGAGGACAAATGGCAAGACCAAACGCCCGTTTGGCTCCTCGTGGAGTTTGTTTATGTCTCCCACAGAAACTACAAACCTATGACATAAAGATGTAGAGTGAAACTCGTCCTCAGTTTATGTTGGTTTTTGCATGCAGGTGGTGCAAGAAACGATAGACCCGAATGCGAAGATAGAGTACAGGCCAAACACGGAGGACGATCCGCACAAGAGAAAGCCCGATATCACTAGGGCCAAAGAAATGCTAGGTTGGGAGCCCAAAGTGTCCCTTCGCAAGGGTCTACCTTTAATGGTCTCCGATTTCAGGCAACGAATCTTCGGTGACCACAAGGAAGATGGTACCACAACCAACATGCACTCGGATTAAAAGGGTTGTGTTTGAGCATACTTTTGAGTAACAGTCCTTTTCTCTAAGGAGCAATTCAGGGGAAACGAGTTCGACAACTCCCCTCTGATCAAGAAGGGGCCATAGCTGCTAGATTGGGAAGAGTTTTGAGCCATCTCTCTTGTCATTTATTGTTGTTTAATTTTTCGTCATTCATGGAAATGTCATATTTCATAGTTTTGCAATAACACAAATATCTTCTTTCCCGACGTTGGTTAATATATAGTTTTGTGCTTCTTCAATAGTATTTCTTGTACCGATTGGTAGTTGCATTGTTCGTGTACTTCAAACTTCTAGAACTTACATATCAACAAGAAGCAAAGGTAATTACATCAATTAAAGGCAATGAACCAAGTATTTAGCCTTTGTAAGATGGTCATTGTTGATTCAGACGGGTTCGCGTGTAATGCTTTCACATGTCCTATGCTATTTAGGTCAGAGCGTAAACAAGTGATGCTTTTAACTACTGAACTTTTGACATTTAGGGTTTAACATTCCAACGCTGTTGATTCAGATGGGGTTCGCATGTGATGCTTTCACATGTCCTATGCTATTTAGGTCAGAACGTAGGCAAGTGATGCTTTCGGCTACTGAACTTTCAACATTTAGGGTTTAACATTCCAACGCTTCGCCTAGTAGCACAATGCTTGTATTACTTTTCCATAACTCCATTTTCACGATTTAAGATTCATGATTCACGTACTTCTCAAAAAAATCAAACATGTCTGGTTAAAATATTTTTTCCTTGCGATAAAAAAAAGTCAACAGCATTATGCATCAGTGCTGTATATGAACACATAAAATCTGCCGTCCGGGAACAAAATACCACAGCCTTGTAATGATCCTGAGTGCTATGAAAATGTGAAGCCAATAAGAGCAAAAACTCAAGATGTTGGCATTAATACTCCAGTAGTAAAGTTGCATGGTAGAAACATAACAGCAGAAACAAAAAATATGTATTAGTTCCATAAAATCCTACAACAGTTTGGATATCACGGGACACAATGCCCTCGACAGAGGTCATTAGAGAAAATGAATTCACAAAGTTGATGCCGTCTCCGCTAAGCTTAATCCATTAGTAAGTTGCATGGTAGAAACATAACAGCAGAAACTAGTTCCATAAAAAATACATCAGTTTGGATATCACGTGACACGATGCCCTCTCAACATAGGTCATTAGAGAAAACGAATTCAGAAAGTTGATACAAAGTCAATGCCCTCTCTGCTAAGCTTACTCCGAAGTGCTGTCCTACTCTCCATACCTACATACCAAACAAATACTTTAAGAATTACCAATCTGTCACGAATTGAACATAAAACTTCAGTTTCATAATAGCAATTCAATTTCGTGCAGCAAGTGATGGAACCAGGGGAGGGACACTATTTATGCAACAAGTGCAATGTCAAAGCAACTAAGCAAGAAAAACACATTTCCCAGCATGTAATTGCCATGCTCAGTGCACCTTATGTAAACAAATAAAGTTCATTCTACAATTGAACATAAACTTTATACCACCTAGGCAATTGCCCTTAATCACCAAGGAGGGAAAAAAATTCAAGTTGAGTTGAAAAGTTAACTCAAAAGACTACAACTTTGTGTGAAATACAAATTTATCAATTCAGACGTTTACTAGGTCAAAACGTGCCTGCAAGCTGAGACAAAAATGCCAAGAGTTATTTCAGCTGTCAAGAAACTTGATCAATTTGATTTGGAGTTGGTTCATAAATGCATCCGTGAAACATCATTGTCACTATGAAGAAGACGTTTTAATGCTAATCTTCCCACTGCCATTTAATTACAATGAGTTATCATACAGAAATTAATGATGTTGCAAATGTACAGGATCTAAAAATTATATGCCAGTACTTATTCAAACAAGTGCGAAAGATAACAAAAATTCAGGAAAAAAATACACATTTTGAACTCTATGATTGCTCCACTTAATCAATGAAAACCATATAGAACAATTACCTCTCACTTGGGGTTTCTAAGGACAATGATCACAGAATCTCCGCGAAGGAACATCTTGCTAATGAACCGATCTTTGTTGACTGGTTGAGCTTTCTTCTTACCTTTCCCGGTCTTTGGTACCTGAGTAAGAACACAAAGTTCAAATGGACCTTGCATTGTTAGATCTGACACATAAAGAGTACTAACAAAAAAAGAGCTCTCATCTGAACCATAGAACTAACCTCTGTCCACATCTCTCGAACGTTTTCCAACACCATATTGCAATGCCTATCAAATGCTCTCACGCGACCCAGAAGCTTTTTGTTGTTCCTACAGTTGATAAGCACCTGGTTGGTACAAAAGAAGTGTAATCAAGCACAAACCACATTGTGGAAGTAAGCAAATTAAAATATATACACAAATACCCTCTTAACGGTCACATTTTGCACAATGACACAATCCATGTCTAGACGAACTACACCCAAGTGCTCCCAAGGCCAGGAATAGGGGGATAACAAATTTATGATCAATATGCCTCAACAACACCTTACTAACAATTTAAAGACCCATACGGCCCTCCGTCAAACCTTCACCGACCAAACACTAACTTCAGTCTTCAATTTACACAAATATATATTATGTATTACCTGTGTGTTGTTTTTAACACTCATCATCAAAACAGAAAGAGGCCCAGTGCTGAATTCCTCCTCTTCATTCTTGACCTGTCATAAACAAATCCGATAGGTACTATCAATTTTATATCTCATAAGGATATGAGGATAAAGCACAGCAAAATTGCCTCGTAAAAATTGTCAAAAACAGTTAAAAATCATAAGTATTTATACCAATATACAGACAAAAAACCATAAGAGATTGAAACAACTTTTCGTCAGGCAAATAAATTGGCCAAACACTTCGATAAAGCAAATGAATCCATTTTCAACTCCCAACCCCTCTGCTGTTTAATGAATAAGTCCATTGCATTGGCTACAGTTCAGGTGGGTTTGGTAAGGACTAATCATGAACTTTGGCAAAAAAATGCTGCAGGCCTAACCGAACTTAACCTTCAACTCGAACCTAGATTATGGATAACCCATACAAGGTCTCTTAATAAATCATAAAAAGATAAAAAGAAAAGTTGGAAAACATCAATTTTGGTGGATCCTTCCCCTCTAATAAAATTACCTATAAGAAACAATTAGCATCTTTGCTAAATTTGTTAATATAGAATGTACCAAAACTTGAATCTAAGAGGAGAATACTACCAGACCTAGCAGAAACAGTTCAAAGAATGACCCCAACCTTCAAAGGAGAAAGGACCAAAAAAGGGAAGCAATAAAGGGGGCAGAATGGGTGGAACTACATGGAGACCAGGCAAGGTTGGTGTCGTTCTTTGAACTGTCTCTACAAGTGATAGAAGACTTCATTACATTTTTAGTTAGCTGGATTAATAAATAAATTGAATGACTGCTTCTTGACTGGGGAAAAAACGTCACAAGCATCAACAAAAATCATGAAATTACTAAAGTGCGAGCAGTAAAGAAGAGGACTAAATCTTCAAGTGGTGTAACTGAACTACTAGCAATAAGCAGGGTTACTTACAGGGGCATCCTCTTCCATTGGACGACTGCAAAAGATAAAAAGAAAAAAACCAATCAGCATACATGCTTAGGGTTATCAAAGAAAAATCAACTACTAGTGATACACCATAGACAATAAATCCGTCCATCATTAGCATGGAAAGTACAGTTTTGTCACAAAACTAAGGTAAATAGAACGGTTTAAAAGGTTTCCAGTGATGATACCCATTACCCAAAAACTCCTATGAATTCCTTCTCCATTCAACAATCACTAAAATAAGCACCAAGCATAACTCATGATTCTACCATAATGATATATAAAGTACATGCAAAGTTCAAAGTGCAATCAACTGATAAAGACATTCAAAAGCATCTCTACTCAGAGTGTGTGAGAATTTAGCTAACATGCCCATATCCTCAATTATAAAAAAAATGACACTTGAGACATAACAAACCACTCCAATAACAAACCCTTCCATTTACATCATTATATTGTTGATGTGGTCCTTTCTGTAGATGTATATTAACTATGACATAGTAAAACAAACATGTTAGGGTTTGGATTATGTTCAACTCAACCTTTACATGTTGCTCAAGCAAGAAAGTAAAAATCCTCCGATATGTTTGTGGCTTAATTTGGTATAATGATTGAAATAGTAAATACGATCCCACATATTATGATGTCGACTCCACGTTCTTATGGGGCCAATCGTGTGCTTACTTGTTCCCCTTATAGGGATACCCGCTTGGAAAGCTAGTTCGATGCATGCTTGGATCGTTAGTTACTTTCCTTCCCTACACAATTGGTACCCTAATGGTGTCTATCACCAACGTGCCTAAACTAATGTTTTCTTTACACAGAAACAGCATTGGGTGCAGTCACAAGATTCCAACCATTTCCACGCTTGGCTGTGGTTCCTAGGCCTTGGGTCAGCTAATCCAACTCACCTTGGGTCGGCTAATCCAACTTTAAACAAACCTTTTCAATCGTAATGGCAAGGAAGCTTGAACACGCCTATCTTAAATAAGGATGGATCACAGAAAACACTCCATGGTAAAGTGGTCGAAGTTGAGGACTCAAAGAGGTGAAATCAGAGTTAGAAATGCTATAATACACTCTTTCTCCAGAACTTCTTATAATCGAGATATAACGAAGTCGAAGATACCTCATGATGAACTAAGAAGGAAAACCCAGAAAAACCCAATCAGTAGACCTGCAAGTAAAACAAAGTAGAAGAACAAAGGTTAGTCCACCATTGCAAAACCCTAGGAAACAAAAAAAGTTAGGGTTTAAAAGAGGGAAGTTCAAAATGTTAAGGTTCTACAACGAAAATCAACGATTCCAATCAAGAAATCATCAGAGAGAGATTACTTACTAGGGTTAAGGATGGCTTTGGCGCTCTCACTCCAATTCCCGATTTCTTCAAATGTCGCCGCCACCGTGGGGACTGGGGAGGACAAAAATGCCTCGGGGACTGACTGAAACTTGTAGGGAAAAAAAAACACTTTGCCCCCTTTGGGGATAATATTTTTCTCACTTTGTCCCCAAGGTTCATAATATTCTCCATATTGGCCACACCTAAGATCCACAAAAGGCCTATACTCAAAAAAAACCCTAACATATGCGTCGGGTATCTTGAAACTTCTTTTCTTGCGGGGCCAGAAGTGAAAAGGTCTAAGAGAGCATTTTGAGAAAGAGTCGTGTGGTGCAATGAAAGGTTTTTTGTTTGGGATTTCCTGCCCTCCTTGTCTTTACTTACTTGTAGAAGAGACAATTATACTAGAAATTTAGAAAAAAAATTCTCATTTGAGGTAGCAAGACGTTTTCAATGAGCTTAAAAGTTATTCATTTTACTTTATGATAGCTTCTGATGTCTATTTCAATGAGAAAAGGCAAGGAAGAGAGAGAAGATAAGATTACAAAAGTAAGAGCCTAACGTAGCAAAAGGTTTTTCGTTGGAATTTTTGGCTCTCTTGGTCTTTTACCTACTTGTGGAAGATCAACTATGCTAGTTATAAGATTTTCTCACTTTAGGTAGCAAGACATTCTCAATTAGCTTAAAGATTATTCACTTCACTTTTATGATGGCTTTTGGGGCCTAATCCTATGAGAGAAGCCTAGTGAACGAAGAGAATAAGGTTATGAAAAAAGTCTTTCAACCTTCCTCAATGTGAACTTCACGAAGGATTTCCTTGTTAGTCAGAACGAAAAGGGCAAGAAACCTAAAGGAAAGATTGAACAGAGTTGGGACTTCTGGAGGTGACTTGAGGGAGCCACATGCTAATAAATAGCTGGGGGGAGGATAGTATATAATTGTTGTAAAAAACTACCTATAATTTTCATTTTTATTTCAGCAATTGAGGATAAATTCGGTCAATTAATGTATGGTTAATATGTTCAATCTGTTTATTATTTACTTTTTATTTTGCAAAGTAGCTTTGAGTGTTTATACAAGGTAAAACACCTATGTAAAATTGCAGTTTATCTTCTTCAATTAGTAGAGAACAAGTTGCATCTCATGATCATAAATCATTCCATAAAATTGTGGAATAGCTTGGCTGTAAGCGAATCAATTCGAGTTAAACAGTAAATTTTTTTAATTTTTTTTGAGAATTAAATGTTTTTTTTTGTTTATACGTGTTCAGATTTTACTTGTCTATCATTCACGTCAGTTGCAAATGAATTTTTTGAGTCAAGTTCTAGAAGTCTATTTTTTATACATTTATATGAATTTACGTCATCTTATCATTCACAAGGTTTACGTCATCTTATTATTCACACGGAAAGAGAGGTCAAATGGCAAGACCATATGCCCGTTTGGCTCATCGTGGAGTTTGTTTACGTCTCCCACAGAAACTACAAACCTATGACATAAAGATGCAGAGCGACACTCGTCCTTAATTTATGTTGGTTTTTGCATGCAGGTGGTGCAAGAAACGATAGACCCGAACACAAAAATAGAGTACAGGCCAAACACGGAGGACGATCAGCACAAGAGAAAGCCCAATATCACTAGGGCCAAAGAAATGCTAGGTTGGGAGCCCAAAGTGTCCCTTTGCAAGGGTCTACCTTTAATGGTCTCCAAATTAGGCAACGAATCTTCAGTTACCACAAGGAAGATGGTACTGCAACCAGCATGCACTCAGATTAAGAGGGTTGTGTTTTGAGTATACTTTGGAGTAACAGTCCTTTTCTCGAAGGAGCAATTTAGGCTAAACGAGTTTCGACGAATCCCCTCTGATCCACAAGGGGCTGTAGCTGTTAGATTGGGACGAGTTTTGAGCTTTCTCCCTTGTCATTTATTGTTGTTTAATTTTTTCGTCATTCATGGAAATGTCATATTTCATAGTTTTGCAATAACACAAATATTTTTTTTCCCGATGTTGGTTAATATATAATTTTTGTGCTTTTTCGATAGTATTTCTTGTACCAATTGGCAGTTGCATTGTTCGTGTACATCAAACTTCTAAAACTTACATATCAGCGAGAAGCAAAAGAACC